>JBAGKO010000011.1:18627159-18653061 GCA_037177275.1 Acacia concinna | reverse complement strand
TCCTCAATATTACCCATACTTTAAGGATGCAATTGACGCAATAGATGGAACTCATATCAAGTGTGTGATAACTGGACTTGGTTGAGAAAAATATATTGGAAGAAAAGGGCATCTAACATAGAATGTCATGGTGGTCTGTGATTGGGATATGTGTTTCACGTTCATATTGGCCGAATGGAAGGGTTCTGCACATGATACTCGCGTGTTTCATTTTGCAATTTCAAACCCGGCCATGAACTTCTCCCATTCACCTTAAGGTATAATCGTGCCTACTTTAAATTTAAAAATTTGTTTTCATTTCACACTTGCATTGATCTCATGCAATCTTAATGATTTAATCATTTAATAGGGAAATATTATTTGGTGGGCTCTAGATATCCAACACCGCGTGGATATCTTGCTCCCTACAAGTGTGAGCATTATCATCTCCTATAATTCAAGCGTCAACCATGATTTGCCAATCGTAATGAGGCTTTTAGTTATTATCATTCAAATTTGAGGTGCACAATAGAAATGACTTTTAGTGTGGAAGAATAGATTTGAAATGTTACAAAAAAAGTGCAAATACAGTTACAAAACATAAGTCCACATAGTTTGTGCAACGATGACTATACATAATTTCATTAAGAGGAATTCACAAACTGATGTCAATTTTATGGTAACTGAAAATGAGAATCTTGTTATAGCTAATACAGAAGTACAACCATCATCTTCCTTAAACTATGCTCGGTAATCATCAAGATGAATGAATTATGTCCGTGATGAAATTAGAGACTAAATTGTACAGTCCATGTGATTCGATTAATAATGTAATGTTATTTCATAAGAAATTTGACATTTTTTTGCTTTCTAATTTATATGTATTTTTAATCATTTAACCTTGTTATTAATTATATATTCTTGGTTTTTATTCTTAACTTTTGTTAAAATTAATTTTTCTTTTTTTTTGGTATGATTTTTAAACTTTACAATATATATAATATATTCCCTAATATTTATCTCTCTTTTAGTTATTTGCTACAATTAGTTACTTTTTAACATATCAAGTAAACACATTTTACTTTTAAATAAGTTACTTATGCTACCGTTAATTTAAACATAATCATATTACACAATTTGACTTATATTTAATCTAACGTATCCATAAGTCTGATTATAAATAAGTCACTTATCTTATCATTATGCCAAACATATGCAACACCAAATTACTTTCAACCATCTTACTAAAGTTAAAAAAAAAAGGGTAGCTCATTAAGTCTACCCAAAAATTGATAAAAGGTTGGGATTCTCTCCCTTGCAAGGGAGGTCTCTTGCACCTCCCTTTCAAAGGATGTGAGAGGAGAGAGATTTTTAAAATAAAAAATAAAAAAAAATAAATCTCTAACTCCCTTTTTTTCTATAAGGAAAAACTATTAAAATGATCAGGATTAAAATGTTTGTTAAAATCAATATTCATTCTTTTCATTTCTTCTCTTTTTTTATCTATGTACTTCTCAATTCAATGCAAATGAAGTTAATTTTGAATCCTCATGGAAAAATTTCCAATTCTTTGTGGGCGATGCTTGATGCTTTTACGAGAAAGCAACAAAGAAATTTTGACAGAAATGAACCTTTCAGCGCGTGGTTCGCACGCATCCTCACTGCAATTGGGTCGGCTCTGAGTGGGACCCACTGAAATGGGCTCCACTGTTCACTAAAGGTGTCTGCGTTTCTATGTGCGATTTGCATGGAAGCGGCTATGGACCGAAGAGATTCTCGTCTCCCTCTTTCTTTATCATTCTAGACTCTCTCTATAGATAGTCTCCCTCTCTTTCTCTCTCTAAAATCCATTTCTGTCAATGATTCTCTTACATGCGTCTTCGCTGAAATCCAGGTTCGTGGCGTGCCTACTCTGATTCACTGCTGCCTCGGTACGCTGAAATTTCCCTCTACTTTATTAAATTCCTTTCTCCAAATCTTTTTCTCTTACACTTTGGGTTCACTCTAATTCTTCCTTTTTGGGGGAACTCGGGCTGTTCTTGCTATCTGAATTTTATCCAACGCGCTGGAATTTCTCGAGGTTTTTTCAATTTTCGGCTACCGATTTGTGATTGAGTTTACTACCTTTTACTCGAAATTGCTCTAATTTTTCTTCAATGCTTTTTTTTTTTCCTTCTTTATTTCATTGCTTACTGCATCTGCAAGTATTTTGACTCCCATTGGGAATGTATTGTATTTTCCATTTCCCCCCTCTGTAATCTCTCCGTACTAAAAATCTGGATGGCTTGGTTTAATAGGGAGAAAATCCTGTTTTGTCGGTGTGGAGTGATGATTCAATCTGATACCTTTTGTATGTACGATTCTTGTTTCATGCTTGATAGGAAAAGGAGGGGGTGAAAGTTCGTTTCTTATATTTTGTAGGATTCCCTTGCCTTTTTATTCCGCAGTTTGGATCTTTTTTGGGGGGCTTTATTTTGATGTTAAGCACCAAATTGTCACCCGCCATGATCAATTGGCTTTCTGTATTTTGGTAGCATGAAATAGTGGAAATTGGGGCTTGCCATCTGATTTTATGCCTTGGTCCTTACATTTCTTATTTAAAGCTTTTTCCAAGTATTCTTTTTCCCCCTTCTTCTACTTTATCCCCTCCTTTCTCTTCGCCCTCAACCCTCGTCATTTTCAGATGTGATAGGGCCCACACAATTGCTTGGGAATTGGTCGGAGTCCACTTTTCTCATATGATATGTTGAAGATTGGATGGATTTACTTACGCGATTGATGGTGTCGTTTGCGCTTTGATGGTTTCATTAACTTGGGCTTTCTTCAATGTTACCAGTCAGATGTGTTTGGATTGCATGTATTCTGATTAAGATTGATGAAGACATTTCTTGGATGTGATCATAGCATAATCATCTACCCTTTAATTGTGATGCAACTTTTTTTTTTTTTAATCTTTCAGACTCTTATATGTGGTTTTAATTTTGGCAATTCTTAGCAAGTTAGCTGTCTTATCTGCTTTCATATGACTAATGCCTCACTACTTCTCTAATACATTTGATGCGGAATTTATTTTAGATAGAGGCTCATCTCCCCAAAATTCTATACAAAGAAAAAGCTGAAACGAGGTCTGTAATAATGGGAGCCTCAAGCTCTAAAATGGAGGAAGATAAGGCCCTACAGCTTTGCCGTGAAAGGAAGAAGTTCGTTAGGCAAGCACTTGATGGTCGGTGCTCACTAGCAGCTGCTCATGTTTCATATGTCCAGTCACTGAAAAGTACTGGAACGGCTTTGAGAAAATTCACTGAACCTGAAGCACCAATTGAGTCTTCATTATACACTTCCACTAATGCAACACCAGAGCCACATGCATTAACTGAGAAGACCTTGTCCCACCTCTCATTCCCTTCTCCATCTGTGTCACAACGGATAGATGCTGCTGAAACCTACTCTCCAATGTCCTCTCCTCCTAGCTCTAGTAAATTCCTGGCAAATCATATGAAATTTGGCAGTAGCTCTTCTACAAAAGTTGAAGAAAAACCACCTGAACCCACAATAGGTGTAGTAACATCTTCAGGTACTCCACAAAGTGCCACACCTCATTCTACTGGAAGGACAGATGTGTCAGCAACTGAAGATTCTTCTCTTCCAGCTGCAGCTTTACCATGGGATTTCTTTGGTCTTTACCATCCTATTGACAACCAATTTTCTTTCCAAGAAGGGAAAACCATGTACCAAGATATGGGGAATGCCGATGATATAACACGACTAAGGGAGGAGGAAGGAATTCCTGAGTTGGAAGACGATGAAGAGAAGATTTCTTGTCATGGAAGCGAAGACTCTGAGGAATCTGAAGATGAGTTTGATGATGAGCCTGCCACAGATACCTTAGTTCGAAGATTTGAGAATCTTAATAATAGAGTCGGTGACAATGTTGTTCCTGATGCTGTACCTACCACAGTCAAGCCTCTGACCAGTGCTCAACTCTCCGAAGAACTCACAAATGGAGAGAAGAGCAATTCTGCTAATCTATCACCTTTAAAGGCAACGTCCACAGCGGCAAATCCTAAGGCAATACAGAAACCAGTGGACAAAGAAAATCACAGTGAAGATAAAGTTGCTCCTAAGGATTTGTTTTCAAGCATGAAAGAAATTGAAATTCTGTTTGTAAAGGCTTGTGATTCTGGCAAAGAAGTTCCGAGAATGCTTGAAGCAAATAAGTTGCATTTTCGTCCAATGTTCCCTGGAAAAGAAAGTAATCTCTCTCTCTCTCTATATATATATAACTAGCTCTGTCCCCCAACACCCTCAAAAAAAAAAAACCCGAAAACCATTTTTGTTGTGTGTTTTTGTTTGTGTATATGTGAGTGAGGTTCATCATCTGTGTAATTTACATACAATCAGTTTTCACAGACATATTGGTGAGGTTATGAATGGTACTTAGGTGCTTTCCAATGCTGTTGACATCCAAAGACTTTTAAGATGGGCTTTTGTCAATATGGAATTATAAATGTGACTTTACCATTGGCTATTTAAATCAGCTATAGTTTGAGGATTGAAAAAATGTGAATATACTTGTATAAACTTATGCTAAAGATTTGAATGAGATTCACTTTCCGTTTTGAAGCTATGCTTTTTGATGAAAAAATGTGTTTAATATTTCTTAAACAGCAACTCGTCAACATGACTCCTTAAGATATATCCTATAGATAGTTCCTGTTTAGCATTATTCATCAGATCAAGGTACATTTATGTTACCAAAATTCTTCTTTTACTTCTGATTTGAAACAAAAACAGTTGTAGGTCAAGCTTAAATTCACAAGGATATTAAGGTTTTTGAATATATATTCCGTTACTATGTCACTCATTTATTACCGAAATAGTCAGAAAACAAACAAGAGATTCTTTGATTTTTGCAGGTGTTTCTGTGACAGCTTCATTTTGGAAGGCTTGTTTCTTGTGTGGTGAAGACCCAAGTCAAATTACAGAAGGTTTTCTCACTTATTTTGCTTTGAATTTTTTATGAATGGTTGCTTGATCATTCAGAAAGGTCGTTAGGACTTTATGGTGTGTATCTGCCTTTATAGAAATTGTTTATATTCCATTTGTAAACCTTATTCTATTTCTAAACCTACGTATAGTGGAAGTTATTGAACAAATTTTGGGGTGTTCTGGAATGTTCACCATGGCTAATATATGCAAGTAATTTATAAGGAAATATGAATAATGTTCTTTCTTTTCTACTGTTGTGTTATTTAATATTATATTAAGCTTTTTTTTTTCCTCTTCTTTTTGAATGTTATGAAGTAGCATTTTCATTTCATCCTCCAGACCATTAGTTAAAGTATTACTCATTTTAGAAAACATGGAATTACTGTTGATCCATATAGAAATGTACAAGGAATTTTCCTGTTGGCCTTGGCTTGTAAAAATGTTCATTTTAGGGATTCACAATAAAAGTATATGTCGTATTTTCTTAAATCATTTTGACCCTTGATTTCCATTAGGTGATCCTCTGTTTTATTTAAGTTGCTCTAGTTTGGTGAATTTGGCCATTTACTAGTGAGCATTAGTTCCATTAAGTCACGTAAAGAAAAAAGGAAATTACAGAGAAAATTAAATTTATTGGATCTTTTTAATGTTCTAAAATTACTGTAATGGAGTTAGCGTTGGAGAGATTACTGAGTGTTAAGAAACATCTGATATTTCTGATTTTTGAAAGCTGTTTCTGGATTTTAATGCTCTCATCTTATTTTCCCAGAACCTGCTGAAAACTCGGTTAAGTACTTAACATGGCATCGGACGGTGTCGTCTAGATCCTCTTCATCCAGGAATCCTTTAGGAGCATACTCAAAAGATGATATGGAGGATGTCACAAGTAATCTCTTTGATAATTTTTGTATGAATTCTGGAAGTCATGCATCAACCTTGGATAGATTATATGCATGGGAAAGGAAGCTCTATGATGAAGTGAAGGTAATTGTGTTTGTTTTATGTTTTCGAAAATTTCTGTGATTTTTATTTTCTTCATGGTACATTTTGGTAATGATGCTGTGAAATCTGTTCTAGATCTTAGACTGCCCAAGGTTCTCTATTAGAAACCTTTAATTGGCTGAGAAGGCGTTGTCAAGCAAATAGCTTATATGACTTTGTTGAAATTTTTATTTTAAAGGAAAAGGTTACATGCTTTGTAAGAACACACACAATCTGTTTCTTAGTTGAGAAGTTAGGTTTTTTGATAGGCTTCTCATTTCTTTATTTCCAACAACGAAAAATAGTTACAAGAAGGACAAAGCAGATAATAAAGTGATAACAATGTATAGTTAATGCATTTATTATGTTTTTATCCTCTTACCCTTGATTTACTCCCATTCCTCTTGTCTCTCTTGTTGTCTTATTCTTGAACTTGCTTCTTCCAGTCCTACATATAGGCCATTTTCTAAAGTAGTTTGAGTCTTAAATATAATTCACTTTGCATAAGTGTGTGGAGCATTAATTGCTTTATTCTAAATATGCCCTTCTCAATTTCCAATGAGGGGATAGCGGGACTATATGTTTTTTTCAAATTTGTGGTTTAATTAGGGGTAAAGATAGAAATCAAAGCAATTTTTAGATAAATTTAATTATGCCACTTGTTTTTTTGAGTTCCGGTGAAGTAGTTAAGAGTGCATTATACTAAGGTCTGGAGGGAATAACGTCAATTTCTACCCAAGTGTTGGAGTTATATAAATCATTCTTTGGGTCATTCTTAAAAGCATAAGGTGTTAAGTGGCTACTACTTGATATGATGATAGAGTATAAGTGATCATTTTTCATTTTTTTCTTGTTTTGTTTTTCTTTCTGTTTTTTTTTTGTTGCAGGCAAGATTGCACTATAGACTACATTTTCTCAGCATTAACTTTTAAGTAGGGTTTTAGATTCCAAACCTTACTCAACACATTGCATACATTACAATTTTTCCTGTATCTTTTTGTCTCTGTTGGTGAACAAACAATCTGAAATTGCACAACTTTCTTTTTCAACTTCTTGCTTGCCTTTCTATACTATTTTTTTTTTTCCAAAAAAGCAATAGCGCAACTTTCAGTCTTTCATAGATGTTCTACATTCCTTGGCTGTGCCTGAACCTCTGAAATGCACAGCTCAACCTTCTCCAAAATCTATGGAGAAAGTAAGGATTGGCCAAGGGGAAAAGATTGAACAGGAAATTTAATTTTAAGCAGTTCCATATATTTTAAGCTTATAGGCTCATTGACCTTTTGTTGACATATAAAATTTTAGTATAATTAATTCAACTGAAAGGAAAGTTTTTCTTCATTATATTCTTCTCATCATGTTTTTTTCCCCCTATGAAAAAGCTTTGCATTGCTCTTTCTCCACCCCCCCTCCCCCAAAAAAAAAAAAAACAAAACACACTTCTATCAAGTTTGATTTTATAGACGCATGCTTGGAACTGTCATTCATGTTATCATATGAATTCTATATGTTGATATCTGTAATCAAGAACACAAACATCGTGCTAAGCACATGGAAGGCTTTATGCTTTTAAAACCATTTAAAAAGGGGAAGAAGTGATTTTGTCACGTATGCGACGCTTTTTCATCCCCTTGGTTGGAAACCTATGAAAGCTCTATCCGAAACTAAAAGCAGAGGCAGGTTAGCTGATTGCATGTAGTTTTGCATGTAAAATTAGAAGGGCTAATATAATGATCAGCAGTTTTGCAGAAAGATTTTGAAGATTCAGTAATAGTAAAAAATGCTAGTTTCATTTTGATATGACAACATTTTTAGATATGGTTTTAGTACTAACCTTATTTTGAAAAGCAAAACAAGTTATCCTTTCTCATTTGAACATCAACATGTTTGCTTTGTTGATGCTACCTCCTAAAATGTTGACTTGCTTGTTGGAGAGATCATGGTAATATGTTTAAATTTTGTCTTTCAAGCTTCCTCGGGTACTTGGCATACCTATTGAATCTTGTAAGCGTTGAGCATTACTATGGTGTTTTGTTTGCCTATTTGGGGTTGGTCTAATGATAAGCACCGCTGCATGTTGATAATTATAATGATGCATTCAATGGACCAGACTGGGTCAAATCTTGAAAAGTTGTTTGATGGGCATTTTCTATACATTTTAACAAGTCTGAGCTGGAGTTCAAACATTAACTTGTCCAATGGGCATTTTCAGGCAAGTGGGTTGGTCAGAAAGGAATATGACATGAAGTGCAAAATCTTAAGACACATGGAATCAAAAGGAGAAAAATCTGCCACAATTGATAAAACTCGTGCTATAGTCAAGGATCTACATTCAAGAATTAGAGTTGCAATTCACAGGATAGATTCTATATCAAAGAGGATTGAGGAATTGAGGGACAGAGAGCTTCAGCCACAACTTGAGGAGTTGATTGAAGGGTATGACTCCTTTGTTGCGCTATGATCAGTTGGCTTTAGGATGCATTATATATTTAGATTTGCTAATAACAATTATATAAACATTTCTTGTTAAGTCTGTGTCACAAAAATATTTTATTGAAGGCTACAAATTATTAAATGCAAACTTAATCAACGACTTTAAAAGCTCATTTGCTGAAGTTATATGTTATTAATCTTTTATCATGCAGCTGACAATCTGCTGAAACATATTGTCGTTACAAGCCTTTTTTCAGTTTTCATTGTGACATATAATTGAAAAAGGTCAACACTTTCAACATAGTTCTGGTGTAATAGAGTAGCTTCCGCATTTTCCTTTTCCACTTGCCTTTTCCTTACTCTCTGCTCTTAGAGGTTAGAAGTCAAAGTTCTGCATGGGTTCCAAAGTTCTGATCTAGGGAGAATATCAAAATATTTACTGCCAACTTTTCTTTAAGGGTCAAGAGTGAAGAGTCTAAACTTGTCTAAATATTCTATATTTGTTGCACACACGCACTCTCTCTCTCTCTCACACACACACACACAGTAATGGTTGCAAACAGAATCGTAATAGGGAGAAAGATAGAAACCAAGGAGGGAAAGAGAGGGACAAACAGAATTGTGGTGGAAGACAGAGCTTAGATCTTGTTGTGGGAAAGAGCAAACTGAATTCTCGTACGTAGCACATTGTCAGTCGTCAAAAGTCTCCACATGAGAGGCTATCCTAGGCTATTTATAGAAGAGGATTTTAATGATAAGTAAAACTACTGGCATAATTCTTACTTGCAAAAGTACACCTACTCCCAACTACTCTAAAGGTTTCCTTAATCAAGAAGGAAACTTGCAACTTGCTTTGCCACTTGCTAATATGGTATAATTAAAAAAAAATAAAACGGCAAATTCATTTCTTTTTAGAGTAAGTTTTCCCATATTTTCTGTCAATATTGTAATCTTCTAGCTTAAATGAAATTGACAGCCTACCAAGTTATGGCATTAGTTTGCATGCTCTCTCTTCTAACATACTGATACAGCATTTCTAACCTTCACATATCATTTGAGTAACTAAGATAAAATACACGTCGCAAGATATACTGTTCACATATGTTATGTCTTTAATTACACTTTTTGCTTTTTTTCAAACTGTTGTTTCACTTTGATGGCAGGCTAAATCGGATGTGGGAAGTGATGTTTGAATGCCACAAGCAGCAGTTTCAGATTATATCAGCAGCCTATAACAATTGTCATGCTAGGACGACCATGCAATCTGAATTACGGAGGCAGATAACTGCCTACCTTGAAAATGAACTCCACTCTCTGTCATCGAGTTTTGCCAAGTGGATTGAAGCTGAAAAGTCTTATCTTGAGTCCATAAATGGATGGCTTTGCAAATGTGTTTTGCTTCAACAAAAATCATCCAAGAGAAAAAGAAGACTTCCCACTCCTTCCTTGAGAAGCTATGGCCCTCCAATATATGCCACCTGTGGCATCTGGCTGGAAAAGCTCCGGACTTTGCCTGCTAAAGATGTTACAGATTCTATAAAGAGTTTAGCAGGTGAAACTGCCCGGTTTTTGCCATATCAGGAGAAGAACCAGAGAAAAGGAGCAAATCATCATACAACAACTTGGAAGGCTGATAATGGTAGTGAGTCTCGAGACAATTTATTAGGAGATGATGCTTCAGAAGCATGTTATGATAGGTTTCGAGCAAGCTTGATCAGATTTTTTGGCCAGTTAAATAATTTTGCTGGTTCTTCTGTTAAAATGCACGCTGAACTTCGAAAAGCGATTCAGGATGCTAAAACTCATTACCAACGATTGAATTCTGTGTCTCGAGATGGTCATTTGAATTCTCAGCCTCAAGACAAGCGATCAAAGGCACCATCTCAATCTGTCTAGTCACAAGGAAAAATCTATACAATATTAGAATACTTGCATGAAAATTCTGTCAGACACGTGAATGAACTTTACTTTCAGATGACAGCCCGTTGGTGGTGTCGATTTTACACGGAACAATGGAAGGTAAGATATTAAGGTGCTGGGTGGCTGTACTTGCTTTCCTCCTCCAACAATAAAAAGGAACTGGAGATATTGCTCGGAGGAGTTCATGATAGAGAAGAGTGAACGGGCATGCATGCAAAGAGACAGACCTTGTACAGTGCCAATTTTGTAAAGAGTGAACTATCATATAGGTAAGCAGCATGTTTCATCAATTTGGTCCCCAGAAATACAATACCGTTTAATTTCTTTTCCTTTGTTTCCCAGCTCATCAATATTGTCATGCTGTAGACTTAAATGGATGGTTGACTGAAGTCATGGTAAGATCATATTGATGAGTATTTGAAATTTTTTCATTCAAATATGATGTTGCCTATTTCTGAAAATTAGATTGATGAAACAAGTTTCTTCAAGGCCTTTAATGGTAGTTTTATTCATTTTGTAAACAGAGGATATGCTTGGCAGGACTTCTCACTTCCCCCCATATTTTCCCTTTCCAATGATTTCATTGTTTTTTCATTCATGTGTGTATATGCCTACAAACCACGGAGACTGGAATTCCTTAGATTAGCTCATATCTTAATACATGTTACATTTCAAGTTTCTGGTTTCAGTTCTACGTTATTGACTTTTAGCATTTTCCATTTTGGAATTCGGATAACATCCAATTATACGTGTTTGTATTAGGTTGCTGGTTGTAAATCAGTAATCCTGATGAGCTGAACTGTTAAAATCCTCTGTAGTACTAGTACAAAGAATGGCTTGGTTGGCGAGTAGGCATTTTTTGCTTCAATTATTTGTGTTTTATGAACCAACGCCAAATAGAAAAAGGAAAAATCTCAAAAAAGTACTAAGGAAATGATAAAAAGACAGTTCAGTGTGTTAAATATGAAAATTTTCGATCAATCATTTGTATGAATCTAGAATTTTTGAAATTTTTTTGCAATTGCCTAGATGTGCCTGAATTTTAACAACTTATCTATATTAATATAAGTATATATTATCTAAATGCCCCTAGAATTAATATAAATACTCAAGTTGTTAAAATTCTGGGACATTTAGGTAATTTAACAAAATTTTTAAGATTTTAAAAATATCAGATTTATAGGAATGACTGGATTGGGATTTTTAAATTTCAGCACATTGAATTATATTTTTTATATTTCTTTAGAATATTTTTGGATTTTTCTCTGTATAAAAAGAATTTGAGTTAGATGATGTTTAATTGGAAATGGTTTGGATATAAGTTTTTTTTTTTTTTTTCTGTTTTTGCAAATGACATTGCAGTGACAAATCCAGCTTCCTTGGGGACACTGGGAGATTTTATTTGGGAAGATCATAAAGAAGTTTTATATAAGGAGTATATTTACGGGGGGGAAAAATGAATGCTTCGAATTTAATATCTTATAAAATTATTATTGTTATATTTTTATTTTTTTTTTATTTTGTTTGTATTGTAGTTATGAATTATGTAATTCCAATTTTAAACACTTAAATTTATTTATTTATGTTTATTATAATAATAATTTTACAGAATATTAAATTTATACTATCTACGTTTTTAATCTGAGGACGGATTCAAGATTCAGAGAATAAAAGGAGAAAGAAGAAAAAAAATATAAACCAAACATATATAATTACTAATAGGTCTTGTTATATGAAAAATGTCACAGCATAGCATGTAGATACTATATGTTGGCATGTATTTCAAACTGAACTTTAATTAAATTCTGTGACGATACTGTGATTATTCTATTTTAATCATTCGGTCTTAAATATGGCATCTACTAATTTGTATGATTAGAGAAGATTTCTATCCAAAAGCCTAAGACAAATTGTGAATTACTCTCTCCATTTCTATTTATAAAACCCAGTTGACTTTTTTAGATAATCTTAAAAAAAATTTAAGAAAGTTAATACATTACTTAATTATATCATATATCGTATTTTATTATATTATATATTAGTTTATAAGTCAAACAACATAATTTAAAGAAAAACAATAAATTTTAATGTCTTAAAGTAATATAGTTAACTTTCTTAAGATTTTCCTAACATTCTCTAAAAAAGTCAACTAGATCTTATAAATAGGACCGAAGGTAGTAGCTTTTAAAAAAATTTCAACTAAATAAGTTTTAATTTGCGTAAGTAATTTCTGCAATTTTTATTTCAAACACAAATCAAATTACCTAATCTTACTTTTACTCAATCTTATTTTTACTCAATCTTACTTTTCAAAAAGTACCGATTATAATATTTAATCCAAACACACTCAAAATCTTTTGGTCAGTGTGTTTGACATTCACCTCAAAAAATGCTTTTCCCCTTCCATCTCACTTTCGTGCATAATACTAGTCCTTTGCGCAACCACTATTTTGGAGTTGATGTTAATACCAAGTTCCAAATAATCAAATATTAATATTTTCTCAACAATAATAAATTTCGGGATGGAAGAAAAGAAGAGTATCTTAAGGAAAAAACACATCATATTAATCGAACTTACTAAATCCTCTAGTCTTAAATTGAAGCCAAACATTATTTAAGCACAGTAACCTCGCAGTCATAAAATTGATGGCACATTACCAAGAAAGGTCGGAAGGTGAGCAATGTTGAAAATGTTACGAAACCTGATAACTGGCAGAACGTTATCAATATGAACTTCCCATCAATTACTACACACAAGTCTTTAACCTCAATCAAGGAGACACGAAGACCTAATTTTGTGAGCTGCAACACAACTTAGCAAGCATGGTAGAACCAAAACTAGATGGCAGTAGAATCAAAATGAAACAAGTTGCGGAATAAACGAACTCAAAGGACGGAATTACACCACGAATAATAAAAGCATCCATCATGATAAAATGTAACAAGCAACTCATAATTCTTCTGTTGAAATAAAATATTATCAAAATCCAAAATTTTGACAAGAAAATTGGAATTTTAAATTGTTCTAAAGCCATTAATCAAAACAGAAACTGAATCCGCTAACTAGTGGCCAACAACTGACGCAGCCTAGTTCATTCTTCTAATGAGCTCATTGATGTAATTCTCCCGGTTTCCAGCATCACCACCTTCAACGTAATGGTTCCTCTTCTTCTTTAGTCCACCCAGAGGTGCCTTGAGTTTAAAGGGCCAGAGGAAGTTGTTGGCCTCCTTAAAGTGAGGTCCAACTGTTATGATCTCGTGGATAAGATCCTCAGTGGATATAATTCCATACTTGCCCAAGGCCTAAGATGAGATCAAAGGTAGTCAGAAGCATGCGTCAAAACTTGGAACTATAGTTAAATGGAAATAAACAAATACAGACCTGCTCAATGATGGAATTGTCGGACAAGGGAATTCTCTGTCTGTTGATCTTACCATAGCCCCTCTTGTAGATAAGTTCTCTTACACTCTTCAAGTTTGGATACCTAAACCAAGACCAGATTACATCCACAAAACAAATAAAGCTAGAACAGAAGCAAACCGATAACACATGAAAACTGCTTACCCATAGGTCACATATGGTTCAACCCTGTGAAGCATGTTCATGGTGGCCTTGTTAACTTTGAGAAACACACCATTGAATATCTGTTTAAGAGGAAAGACAAGAATGACTACATTTTCTTTATGGGATATAAAGGAACTCTAAATTCTCAGTGGATACTCTCTAGAGTGTACAAGTCAAATCATATACCAACAAAAAAAACAAAACACATTTTCCACAGAGCCTAAGCTAAAATTTAGGACTCAAAGTGTGTAACAGAGGAATTTAAGTTCCTCCATGAGTTATATAATAATTTGTAGTACCTGCCTCAAACGCAAGAGCTGCAAGATCTTCCTAGTCTTTGGGTGCATAGCATTAATACTGCAATGGATTATGGACTACATGTATAAGATAAATAATGTTCCAACTTCTATAGCTAGTAAAAATAGCCAGAAAATGCATACCCACGGATGCGAATAATAAACAATAGTTTAGCCTCTGGATCTACATAAAATCCACCTTTCAGCTTAGCCTCACGTTTCAATCTAATCAGCTCCTTTTCCTAAAAAGAGAGAATTCATAAAACAACAAGGAAAGACGTAATTACCATCACAAAACTGGATTATCATCAAAAGATATGACAGGACAAGGGATATGTACCTGCTCCTTATACTCCTTGTCATACTGCTCCGCTCTTTTCTTGATCAGCTTGCGGCTCTCAGCTCTCTTCTTTTTGGCAGCTTCAGTCTCCTGTGCCTTGGCCAAAGCCCATTCCTCTTCTCTCTTCCTCTTCTTCAACACAGACTCTGGAACAATTGCCTTAACCTCCCCAACCATTTCTATAAGTGAAAAAAACAGTATACAAGGTAAGATTATGAACGAATTAAGTGAAAATCGAACTTTCAAGTGACCAAAAGATGAATCAGGCAATATCAATCTCATTCAAGATAAAGTCAGAAAATGCTTGTTTTAATATTCTGAATCAGTAGCATTCAAAACGAAAATCTCGATTAGGGAATGAGGGATGAAGTCATTCAATATATCGTTAGCTTGTTGCAGGTACAACACATGAAATGAAAAAAGAAATAGGTATACACAAGGGGCCAGAAAAAAGGGATCATGCACCACTCGCCTAAACTAGAAAAAAAAATCCAACATTTATTAAATTTGCAGGCAACGGAAAAGGATCACCGGAGAGAACCCAATCAAGATAGCTGAAAAAGTGCAACGCATTGAAAATAAGGGCCGCCTCTAAGTACAGAACAAACTCATTCACTACCACAAGGGAGCGATAAATCACATGAAAAACATATACCCATATAAACTACATCTAACCGAGGATTGAGAAGAACGGAAAACACACTATGGAGATTATACACCTTTCAGAAGAGAACACTCTTCAACAGAGATTGATCTACAGGTAAAAGCATCAAGTTGAAGGGGGAAACATAAATCCTATGCGTACTTACTTTGATGATGCCGGCGGAAGCTCCACTGAACCAGCTCAAAATCTACAGCTTCGCTAGGCTTTTGAAGAATTAGGGTTTTGTAAGGATGGGTAGGCTGAGGATATTATTGAACGGTCAGGATTTGGGCTACCTTGAAGATAATTCCTGGCCGTTGATATAGGCCCATCAGCCCATTAGAGTTAGAGCAGTGTGATGAGTCAGAGGCTTTTAAGGGAGAGCCCAATATGCGGCTGTTGTAGTTTTATTTGCCAACCCTTTGTTGTTTGTTTTTAAAAATGTAAATATATAATTTGATAACATTCTTAAAAAATATATAGAGTATAATTTTACTCCTTTAAATTTTACATGAGGTATACTTTTGACCTTTTAACTTTATAAAGTATATTTTTAGTCCTATATTTCTAAACCTATCAATGTTTTAATTTGTTAATATAATATATTTAGGTTATTAAACTAAAATAAACTAACAAATTATTGTAAATGAAACCGAGGTTTTTCTATTTAGATTATTAATCTAATAAATTTGTAACAAAATTTCAATTTAATTAGATAGATAATTAATTTGTACTTATTATCTACTCAATTAATTTGTACATATTTCTTACCATAAATTGTAGAAATTTAAAAAGTAATTAAATTAGTTGTTTATTAAAAAAATTGTTTCTGTTTTCTCTAAAAGGTATCCTTTAATTATTTACTGTTCTAACGCGAGATAAAAAGCTAACCCATATTTTAACGACAAGAACAATATAATTTAGGTCGGTTATAGGTATTGTGTTAGCTTATCCTAACACCACCTAAACCGCCAACCCAAGTTTTAGTGCTAGCTCTCTAAAGGCTTTAATTTGCATGGCACACAATGATCTATTAAATACTGCTATTGATATATATGAAGATCTAATAAATGATATCTTAACAGCCACCAAGTTGCTTCATTATCGATTTTGTTATTTCTTGGTTTTTCTTGAGAAATGGAAGCTTTTGTATGTGTAGACTTTCTTCTTGTATTATTCCCTTACAATGTCCAGTTTTATGTTTCATCCAAGCATAGAAAATCATTCCTTCAGCTGATATTTAATAATATGTGTCTGAGTGTGTGTATCATAATTTTATTTTAAGATGAAATGAGACTTAGGAATGTGTCACGTACACCACATGCAATGAATATCAAATAAGCTTCTGTATCGTAAAATTTTCACATCACATCACATGCAATTGTAATTGTAAGTTTCTATATATATATATATATATATCTCTATATCTATATATATATATGCTTCCAAACATAGGTGGTTTTCAGTGTGGCAGAGGTACAAACTGTTTTTATCTGAAAATTTACATTTTCCTGACATGTATTTGAAATATTATATCATATATAGATTGTCTTATGCGCCACTATTATATACTTCATTTGATTCTAATTATAAGGGCCCGTTGACTTTTTTGAAGAATCCTAAAAAAATTCTAAGAAAGCAAATTACATTACTTTAAGATATTAAAATTTATTTATTTTTCTTCAAATTATGTTGTTTGACTCATCAACTAATATAGAATGTAATAAAATATAATATATAATATGATTAAGTAATATAATTAGCTTTCTTATAATTTTTCTAGAATTCTTTAAAAAAGTCAACAGGCCTTTATAATTAAGACCAGAGAGAGTATAGCATAAACCAAGTTTTGATTGACGTACATAGAGAATATTTTGAGCATGGTCTACATGATATAGGTGGTAAGTGAATACTTTTTCTGGGTTTAATAGTTTTTCTGATATGGATTTTTCTTTTTGGAAAATTACATTTAGGTCCCAAATAAGGAAATATACATCAAATAGGTCCCGTGAAAAAAATATACTCTTCTCAAGTTCCAAGTTAATAAATTTATTACTGTCAAGTTCCAATTAACAACCATGAGGTTGTTATTAACAACCTCGTGGGGTTGTTATTAACAACCACATGGGCTATATTAACAATTTTGGGATCTGACGGTAATAAATTTCTTACACGAGACCTATTTAACGTAAAATCCCTTGTTTGGGACCTTAATACAAACTTCCCCTTTTTTTTTCTGTTTCTTCTAAATGAGTAGATTATCAGAATAAACAGATGATAGTTGTGGTTCTTATACTGTTTACATGAGATATATTTCAGGCTACTATACATGAGCGTTATGAGTCAGTGTGCAAACTAAGTCGGTTAGAGCAACAAAAGTTGCTTTTCTTTTCTTTCTTTTTTGCCTTTTCTTGCTCGTCCGGCAAGTGATTTTTCAGATACATACATATTTGTTACAAAAATCTTAAAATGGTAGCCGTGTGGCCAACTTTTCTTTGTGGAATAAGGATTCTTGTTATTATTACACAAAATTAAACGTCCTCTCTTACATTTTTAAACTCTGTGTTGGTTTCAAACATTTCCATTTATCAAGAAAAAAAGGAGGAAGGGGAAGATAATAAGATATAAAAAATTATGGTTCAGGTTCTTCTGTAGAAAGTCTTCCAATTTATTCAATAGAAGTTGTGATGTTTCTGATTTTTTGGTTGCCCTCAGATTCTTCTAAGGGTGTGTTTGGTTTGAAGGGAGGGATGAGAGAGGAGGAGAAGGAAGACATGTAACCTTGTTTGGTTTGTTAGAGAGGAGGGGAATGGAACTTTTGTTTAGTTTGGGAGGGGAGGGGTGGTAATAATAGATTTACTATTTTACCCTTGCACCTAATTTCGTACTTTTATACTTATATGTTAAATTAGTTGACATTTAGCTTCCAACTAAGTTATTTAATTAATTTTTTTCCTTCAAGTTATTTAATTAATACTACAATATGTTTATAAAATTTTTTTTCAACAATTAATATAATAAATATTTTAAAAATTACTTAATTTGAAATTTTTGCCTTAGATCACTAGGAGCTACTTCATGTTTGCATGTGTGTAAGAAATAATTTTTTATTTCTAAAAATTTAATTTTAAATTTTAATAATATATCTTTATTTTAAATAATAATATTTTAATTTAAAATTATAATTGAAAATGTTATAAGTATAATAATTTTTTATTCCTAAAAATATTTTTTATTTCAAATTAGTTTTTTAAAAATATTTTTTAAGATAAAATAAACCCCTCCAAAAATTTCAACCAAACAAGGGGAGGGGAACCCCTCCCCTCAAACCAAATAGACCCTTAAAGAAATGGGCGTGGTTCACAATTTATCATTATATTATGAGGTGTTAAATATAGTTATTAATATTATGATATGATTATCCCTGTTTAAAGTTTTGATACCATTTTTTTCGTTTCTTAGTATAATTCATGGTTTCAAATTTAGATAAATTTGGAAAAAATTATATATTTTCTAGCACATTATATACAAATAGCTTAATCATATTCCATTGGTTATAGTGAGGTGGGGGAAAATGCTTTATAATATGAAACAGAGTAGTATATACTTCATCTGTCCCACATTATAAGATCTAAATAACTTAATTGTGTAATTAAAGAAAACTGTGAAAATTTTAGTCAAAAGTAATAAACATGTAAAAAAAAATGTGTTTTTTCCTAAATATATTTTTATTTATAAGTGGACAAATGAGAAAGAATAAAAATAAGAAAAAAATAATAAAAGAGAATGTTTGATGAAAATTAGTTAAAAATAAATTCTGTGAAAAAAAAAAGCATAAGCAATTTACAAAGCGAATCTTAATATATAGAAGCGACCGGGCCATAAATTTGATTTTATGAGTACATGCATGTATGTGTGACATGTGACTCGGATGCTGTGCATATACTACGAGCTGACAAAAATTATTTGGTGGCCCCGCTTTGCTTTCCTAAATATTTGTTGTGTCAAAACCAATGTGACATATCAGATCCCAAATTAATTGGTCATTTTATTTTCATGCACTTCTCAATTTTGTATTCCTCTCAGATGGGATGCAAATGAACTTGAGAAACTTCCGAAGTACATGAGGATTTGCTTCCAAGCACTCAATGATGCCACCATTGAAACTGCTCTTGAAATTTCTGGAGGAAACAACGTTGACAAAGTCTTACCACACATCCAGAAAGCTGTAATATAATCAACAATTGAAACCTTCCCTTTTTTAATCTCAAGTTTTCTGATGAACTATGCTTTAACTGATGAACTAATTAAGGAGAGAGAAGAAAATAAAGTTAGCTCCATTATTGCTCCAAGAACACACCCATCTATACGTTACCACTACACTTGGGATATCTCAACCTTATGTTGTTCTTTTTTGTTTTGTTTCTTTTTTGAAACAGTGGAAAGACTTCTGCAAATCTTTATATGTGGAAGCGAAGTGGTACAAAGAGGGTTACATACCATATTTGCAAGAATATTTGAACAACGCTTGGATTTCATCTTCAGGACCAGTGATCCTTTTGCATGCATATTTTGGTACTCTGTATCAACCAACACATGAGATCACCAATTTTCTGCTCAAAAACCAACACTTTGTCTTCAACGTATCTCTTATAATTCGTCTCTGCAATGATCTAGGAACTACAGTGGTAAGCTTTATCGATTATTTTCTGCATTAAATTTTAAACTTTGATACATTTATTAGTTCTAAAAATGATATAATATCCCCTTAATTAAAACAGACCGAAAGAGAAAGAGGTGATGCGGCATCGTCTATAGTGTGCTATATGAATCAAATGGATGTGAAAGAGGAAGAAGCAAGAAAGCACATTGAAGATATAATAAAGAGAGCATGGAAGATGATAAATGAACACTTCTTCATCACCACCCATCAATTAGATGCTTCTTCAGAACAAGAATTCGTAAATCAAGCCATGAATGCTGCTCGTGTGGCTCATACTCTTTACCAGAATAATGGTGATGGTTTTGGAATACAAGATGGAGACATCAAGAAACTAATCTTATCATTACTTATTGAACCCTTTCTGGATATATGAATTTGTTCAATATACTCTAGGAATCTATCATTATAGCAATGTTCACAAGAAGTGGTGCTTGATGTGCCTTAGCACAATAGCAGTGTTGTGGGTGTGTATCTTTCTATTGTTAAATCAATTTTTTTTTTTTCATGTAATGAGAATAAAACTGATATCAATGTGAGTTCTACTGTTACATTGCTAAACATATAATTAACCATGGAGATATTTAATTATTTATTATGTGTACGCTTCTTTTGAAGAATAATTGAAGCAGTTCCCACTCGCCGTTAATAGGTTGAATTTATCTTTTTTAGTCCAATCCAGAATAAATGGCAAACTCGTGGATATAAGATAATAAATCAAAAATAGATAAAAATTAAAAAAATTCAGAAAAAAATCACTTATGTTGATTTTACCACTATCTATATACAGTAGCAAAAGACCATTTTTAACAGATCCTAAGGTTCTGATAGATGTCAAAGATGTCAAGGATGTATATGCTTTTGTTCTCCAGTGTGACAGATGTCAAAGAATGAGGAACATCTCAAGAAGGAATGAAATGCCCTTGAATAACATGCTTGAAATTGAACTTTTTGATGTTTGGGACATTGATTTTATGGGACCATTTCCTAAGTCATTCAATCATGAGTACATCTTAGTTGGGGTGGATCATGTATCTAAATGGGTAGAAGCCATGGCATGTGTTGCTAATGATGTCGAGACGGTGTTGAAATTTCTCAAGAAGAACATTTTCGCTAGGTTTGGTACACCTAGAGCAATCATTAGTGATAGGGATTCACACTTTTGCAATCACCAATTTCAAACCCTAATGAAGAAATATGGTGTTAAGCATAAAGTGGCATTACCTTGCCACCCTCAAACCAATAGCCAAGTGAAGATCTCCAATCGTGAAATCAAGAAAATTCTGGAAAAAGTGGTTAACACTACTAGAAAGGATTGGTCTATCAAGTTGGACGACACTCTATGGGCCTACTGAACAACCTACAAAACTCCTCTTAGAATGTCACCATATCGCTTGGTGTTTGGTGAAGCATGCCACTTACCTATGGAGTTGGATCATGGAGCTTATTAGGCTATCAAAAACTCAATTTTGATCCCCAAGCTGATGGGGAGAGGAGGCTACTTCAAATGAATGAACTCAACGAATTTCGCTTAGAAACCTTTGAAAGTGCAAGACTATACAAAGAGAAGACAAAGAAGGATCATGACAAGAAGATTATTCCCAAGAGTTTTGAACCAGGTCATAATGTTCTTCTTTACAACTTGATCAAGATCGAGATTGTCACCTAAATCGGTCTGTCAGAATGATTGCACCAATAATGTAATATAGGGCAACCAGTCATTCTTCTCAAGGAGCTCTATTTGGAATTTCTAAGTACCTAATTGGTTAATTAGGGGGTTTTTAAGGTGCAACTAAATTAAACTAAACTAAACTAAATATTTTTGGGTTTTTAGGGTTTTGAAAATAATTTTGGTTAAAGGTTCTTATGATTGGACTAGTCTCTCGATGGTGGTTGCTTGGTTATCCTTGCTCTCTCAAAAGATTTTGGGAGTTTTTAATTCTCTAAGTTCAATTTTAAAAACCCTAAGCAATTGCTTAGGTCCAATGATTTAATTAATGACAAACCTTCCTAGGATCCTAGGTTGATTTATTGTTAAGTAACTCGTTGTTAAGTTCTCTTAGAGTATACTTAAGATGAATGAATGAATGAGTCATTGAATTTCAATCAACAACCCGACAATTATGTGCGAGAGGGAAATTAATCACAATCGTGGTAATTGACCAAACACACATAAAAGAAGTCTTGAACTCAGGTAAATATTAAATCGATAATTCAAACATCATCCATAAGCATAAGCAATTCAGATCTTCATAAATTACAACTGTAATCAAATCATCCTAGAAAAACTTCCTAAATCTAAGAGAATCACAAGATGAAGAAGAAATAGAAGATCTAAATAGGTTTACTCCCCTGGTTATTACGTAAGCTCCAACCTCGTGATCCATTGCCGATAGGCTAAGGTGTTTAGCCTTTCATGCATTCGAATATCCCGCTAACACAATCAATCTTCAAATCCATGAGATAACTATTGAAGGTTTGGGTGAGGAATTGGGTAGATTAGGGTTATGGTGGTTGGAATTGGATGGAATTTAGTAGATGAAGGCTAGGGTTATGAATTAGGGTTTAGGTTTGAGAGAGTTTGGGAAACTAGGGTTTCAGGCTAGTTTACTCTGAGATCTCATGAGTAATCACCGTCTCTAATTGTAGGTTAACCTCCCCTTTTATAGCTAATCATAAACCCTAATCCAAAACGCATCTTTTTAAGATTACAAACTAAAGTCGCGACCTGGCTTCGTGGAAACTCCTTCCAGGCTTGACTTTGCTCCAAAACACACAACTTCAATAAAACTTCTCAGGTCATGACCTAACATGTCCAAGTCGCGACCTCATGTGGCAGATCACTCCTCCCCATGTGTCTTGGGCTTTAAGCTCCGGTGTCTTCATCCTTGCTCCACCTTGGGCTCCAATTTCTCCTTTTCTTGCCTGAAAACATCATCACAAAGAAACTTTTACCAAGGCAAGTGAAGAATTACATAAAGGATATAAAATAATTCCATTTTTACCCATAATTTCAACAAAATGCAAAGTTTGAACATTTAATCCATAAACTATAAATATCATGCAAATTGAGGGTAAATGTGTGCAATTTAGATATAAAATACCTCAGAAAAAAACCATATAGATATCGTGTCTTATCACAACTCTAAGTTGAGATTATTCCCAAGAAAGCTGAAATCTCATTGGTCCGATCCATTCACGGTGGTTCAAGCATCTAAGTTTGGTGATGCGGAGCTGGAAAATGAAAAGGGTGAAAGATTCAAGCAAATAGTCAACGTTTGAAGCATTATTGGGGGGAGATGTGGATAAGCTCATATCCACCATCTATCTAGTCAATGAAGAGTGACCAACATGAAGAGTCAACCTAAGACTATAAATTAAGCGCTTCTTGGGAGGCAACCCAAGTGTTCAACTTAATCTTGTTATTTTGATTGTTTTTTGTGTGTTTTAGGGGTTTTATGTTTGATCTTTGTGTTTTGTAGGTGAGAAAGGTTTCCCTCATAGACTTTGAGAAATGGACTTTGAGAGATGCAACTAGAGGAGCAACATGAAGGTAAAAGACATGAACTACAAAGGGAAGTACTTATTTACTGTGCATGCAGTGATTTTTTATTGTTGGAATTGGGTAATGATGAGTAGTGTAGCATTTCATGAGTGTCATAGTGATATTGGGTTGTGCTTAAGGGCATAATATTTGATTTATAGGGTATCTTGGTGTTCATGGTATTTGGAATGTTTGAATTTGAATTTTGGGTGAATTTGGATGTTTTGGCTATTGTTTTGCTGTATTATGGTTGCTGTTATGTTGTTTTGTTTACTGTTAGTATTTGCTGTGGAGTTGGCTACAACAAATGTCACAGTGAGACTTGACAGAAACCTTTTGTCTTGTTTTGCTGTGGAGTTGGCTTCAGTGAATGTCATAGTGAGACTTGACAGAAACTTTTTGTCTTGTTTTGCTGTGGTGTTGGCTACAGCGAATCTCACAGTAAAGAGAGGCACTTTAACACGTTCTCTGCTTTCTCTTAAAAAAAGTATATATAGATGTATCTATAATTTAATAAATATATATAAAACAAATGTCAAAATATATATACATGTACACTTATATTCAGCATTATCAAGTAATGTACAAAAAAAATAAAAAATGGCACAAAATTTTTTTAGAAAAGAAATATAATAAATAAAAAAAGAAAAGATATAAAAAGATATAAATATAATAATAATAATAATAATAATAATAATAATATTATTATTATTTTACCCTCTTATTTTTTTTCTTATTCCCACTTCATCCATATGTACTTAGATCATCATTAAGTCCACATATACTTACAATTTCAAAATTTTCCCTCCTACTTGTCATTTCCTTTCAAACTTCTATCAGTTTTGAAATTAAACCCTAATTTTTCACTTCATCACCTTTACCATTCTCATCCAGACCCATTTTTTTAGTTTCTTCTTCATCATGCAGACCCACCCCATTTCACCATCACCTTCATTTTCTGTCCCTTGGCAGCCATTACAACCACACACTGTCGGCACTATTTCCCCTCCATTCTCTCCTCACATTCTAGATCCATCATCATCTGCATCACTGTTAACCTCACCGTCACACACACCCCTACACTTGCATGGTACCCACCATCACCATTTCCACACCTTCCTTCTCACCACAAACCCATACTGTCATTACCCTTCTGAACCAATCCGTCACCCTCTTCCCCTGAGTTTTCCCTTTTTCTTTCCTTCTTTCACCAAATTTGCAGCAGCCATCATAATCTTCCACACGCACCCACCACCTCAGATTTGTACTCTTCCTCGTTTCTTTTTCCATCCTCATTGTCAGTTTAGCTCTCTACTAGTGACACTGCTTCCGTTATTCTTTTCTTTTGATTCATCACTCAGCTTATTTGATCTCTCTCTCTCTCTCAGCCTGTTGGATTTCTCTTCTCGCTCTCATTTACTCTATTTTTGCTCTTAGTATCTTGATGTGAGGTAATTTCGGGCTCCCTCTTGTTTCTTTTGTTGTTTTTTCTGAGAGTGGGTAGCTCTAAGTAGAGATTTCATGATCTTGACTGGTCTGGTTGTTTTTTTGAGACTACATTTTTATGCTATTGCATGCATTCTGAATATTGTGCCCCTTACTTCATTGCTTCACGAGGTACATGATCTAGTTGTTTGAGCTAAGTTATTTGATTGATTATTGCACCCTGCAATCACCGCAGGGGCTATATTTCTCTATGTATAGCTCTTGTAAATGTCATTTTTGACAATGAATGTTTGATTATGAAGAGATGTTGTGCTAAAAAATAGAGAATAAAGAAAGCTAGTAGTCAGTCATTTGTCAAAAATGCAAATTACATTTGCTATAAATTTAGAAATGAGCTTATACCATTTCTAGGATTCAGATGAGATATTGGAAATCGTGTACTGAGTCGTGATTAAATTATAACTCTAATCTGGATTGCTGTTTCATTGTGACATAAGCTTTGATTTGATTGGTGTTTTAAAGATTGTGGATTTATAGGCTTGGCATTGATATGTGCTTTGATGATTTAAATTTTAGCAACTACTGAGAGTTGTTTGATATAGGCTATCATGATTTTGATGTTTCATTTTGAGTGACAATTGTTACAAGGCCTGGCCCTAAATTCTTTTGAAAAACTGATTTGGCTTATGTGAAGAAATTGTTTGGACTCATGCTTGATAAATGAATTCTGCTATGGAATATCATTCATTCCTTTCTTATGGTGAATTACATTGTTTTTTTATGGAACTAATTACTTGCATAATTCTTGCCAACTAGGAAGATGGGGAATGCTACCTCTGCTCGTCACTTTTACCTCTTTGTCCACATGAACAAGTCAACTATGGCATCCTTCCATTCTACAAATTGTGACAAAATATGCCATATTACTGTAGAAAGCATTCAGAATTTTCATGATTTTCCATGGCACAACTAGTGCAAGTTTTATGGACTGATATCGCCAAAGGCTAAAGACCCATTTCAGGAAATTGAGCAAACCTTATTGAAAT
>JBAGKO010000011.1:18585303-18615018 GCA_037177275.1 Acacia concinna | reverse complement strand
TTAAAGTTCACCAAATAAATACTTAAATAGATAGATTATGCGGACTGCACAGTTTATTTCCATAAATACATTATATTTTTGTAACAATCAATATTCCCATATAGATAGATTATGTGCATAAATAATTTATCTTTTTTGAGATAATTGACATGAATTATTTATTAGAAAATAATATTTCCCTACTGTTACTATTGTAATTAAACTTCACCAATAAAAGTGTGTGTATAAGCGCAACAATGATATTTAATTTTGAAGTATAAAATCGAAACAAACTAACCTTTTGTGATATTAATTCCATGTGCATGACTTGGGTCTCTTTTGTTGCGTAACTTTTTCTCGGTGTGACCGCGTGATAGTCGAAGAGAAAGCTTGTTTTATAACACTAGATTCCTCAATGCATGTTCCTTCGAATAAAAAAAATCATAGAATAAAGATTAGAAAGCACTGATGTTGGTATAATCATGGCAACAGTAAGATGCATAGCATATATAAAATGGATAGCAAAATATTACGAGAAACGAAAAACCCTAAAGCCTTGATGATTTTATATACATAATAATAATTAATATAACAATCAAAATACTATTTATTAAAATCCAACTTTCTATCTAATATTATAATTATAAATATTAATAATACCTATATCAACTTCACTTCGATAATGAAAAAGACAGATTTCAATGATTAAGATATTATATCTACGTCTCTCTCTCTCAATTCCAAAAATGACCATATCCAAATAGGGGAGATAGGATGGCATATAGCAGATAAAATTATAGTGGAATGCATCGATATCAACTGTTTTATTGCAAAATATGTTTATGTCAAGCACATAAAACACTCACTATTTGTTATATCTGAGAGGGGTGGTTGCATTGAAGATTGGTTGGGCCATCTGCTCCTTTTACTCGAAGAAGGTTGCATTATGTTATCGGTAGAAACTCAAATGGGTTATCAATTATGAATACACGCGAGCAAAAGTAGATGAGGAAATTAAAAACGATTTGTTGTATTTAAGCAAGCATCAAAACATTACATAAGTCGTAAATGATTATACACAAACCAATACATAGCACATTCTGAGATTCACCTTCTTGGGTTGCAATAGCATAATCAAAACTCCCACCTAAAAGTACAATCACAAGACCAATATAAATCACTATTATAAATCACAAGAGTGCGATCACAATACAAATGTGTGTAATGCAACAGTTAAACCTTCATATGAACTCATGATATAGATTATGATTGCCCTATGAGATTCTTTCACACCCACAATCACAACAGATGGGATGGGCACAAAATGAGGTTATTGGGGAAGAAGAAAACAACACTTTGCACGAGCGTGAAGTGAAATTTTTAAATCATATAACCACCGCACCATAAAGCGTTTACAAAAACAGTAAATTAAGAAAATGAAAAAAATTTAAGAGAGAGAATCTATTTCCAACATGGATTCATTTATAAATGCATATACAAAATTTTTTCCACTATGTAATGTTTATTTATTTATTATTTTTAATAGTATTATATTCGAAAATGGAAGATATTTCGGCGGCAATGTGATGCTTTAAAGTTTATTGATGATTTTGAAATTTTTTTTAAATAAATTATTTAGTAATGTAGATGATATGCGTTTTCGCTGAGAGTTAAAACTAAGAAGATATGTAGTTACATTAACCAAGATAATATCATAATAAGCATCTTCAATGTAAATTCAAACCATTATATTTATATTATATATTAAATAGCTATCATTTTGTCAATCTATATGATCATATGATCACCAATGGTTAAAACCTCAAACTTTCAAACCATTATATTTATATCATATATTAAATAGCTATCATTTGTTAGTCTATATGATCATGATTTCCTGTGCATAAAATTTGAAACTTCATAAAAATTAATAACTCATCCGTATTGAACCTCAAAAATAAAAATAATGGAAGTAAGGGCACTGAAAAATAGTTAACACATGTAGGGAGAAATTAAATTCACGGAGCAAAATTATATATATATATAAAAAAAACCTACAAAAAAAAATGCGGTAACCAAATCTAACTTAAGTTATGGATATTTAAGAAGTAACCGGGAATTATGATCATGTGAGATGCGATAGATATTGAATATTGAATATATGATTTTATGTTATTATATTATATTACTAATTGGAAACATAAACATTTAAGATTTAAAAAACAAAATTCACGTGGGAAAAAAAAGGAATTGATGAATAATCTTGAAAAATAAATATTAGTAAGAAGGGAGAAAATAAATACACGGAGAAAAATATAATGATGTAAATATATTTAGTATGATAGAAATATTGAACTTCAGAAATAAAAATATTGGAAGTAATGGGATTGAAAAATAGTTAGCACGTGTAGGGAGAAATTAAATTCACAGAGCAAAATTATGCGGTAACCAACTCTAACTTGTGATAAGTTATGGATATTTATGAAGTAACTGGGAATCATGATCATATAAGATGTGATAGATATTGAATATTGAGTATCCACGCGTAAGTACAAGGAAAGAGCAGTTGAGAATATTATATAGAGATGGAAAAAAAGAGGAAATGAAAAGTTCATGAAGAGTAAATAAGATTAAATTAGAGTGTGTAGGTAAATTGATAGTGAAAAATTAGAATAAAAGTCAGACTTTCTGTCTGTAACCATCCTTGGAGCTTGATTTATAAACTCATTAAACTGTGAGGCAACTATATCATAAGTATAATGACTGCGCAAGTCCCTAAGTTGACGTCGATTAGTCAAGCCTAATAATTCATCAGCAATCGTAAAAGTTCCATGAGGCGACATTCGATCGTAATCTATGAATGAGTAGAAGTAGTTAATGTTAGTGACATGTTGAAGAAAAATTCAACAGAAAGATTCTAGCTAAATCCTTACTTTTTAATGAAGTGGTCAACCTTTAGGACTTTAGGATTGATAAGCAACCGTGAAGAAAATATGGAGTTGGAAAGTTTCTTGCGACCTAAAAGGATACAATGAAAGGAATTAGTTGCTCAAATAAGAGGATGAAAGCAGAAACTACTAAAAAAAATGATTGGACAATACACTATTAAATTCCTTAGCTTTGCATGGATGATCACAATGATAGGTCCATTGCATGGACGAGACAATGAAGTCTAAATTCTCGTCAGCAAACTTTCCCCATAAAGTGCACTCAAGGCATTCCATCCTTGTCCAGGAGATAAAAAAAACACGTGTTATATAATTATTTGTTACAAGGATGTGAAATAGAAAACAAATTAGGAAGATAATGTCAAAAACCGAACTGATGATTAATTTGGAAAAAAAAATTAGTTAGAAGGGAGAAATTCAAATCACGGAGCAAAATATAATGATGTAAATAAATTTAATATCATAGGACCTATATTATAATGTTATTATATTATTATATTATAGTGCTAATTACTAATTGGAAACATAAACATTAAAAATTTCAAAAACGAAATTCATGGTGGAAAAAAAAAACGGAACTAATGGTTAATCTGGAAAAAAAATTAGATAGAAGGGAGAAATTAAATTCACGGAGTATAATATTATAATGTAAATAAATTTAATATGATAGAAATACCACCAAGATATCATATAGTTTGAAATTAAAAATTAGCGAAACCCCCATACCGACAAAAAATAAGCAAGCGAAAGATAAAATTTAGGGTGTGTCGGTAAAGAGATAGAGAAAAATTAGAGTAACCTAGATAAAGTGTTTGTTTAGAATAATTTATTTGGGGTAATAAGATTTTATTTGTGGAGTATAAAATAAGTATGTAAGAGGAGTCTTTCTCGTACTTTGTGCATAAGATCTTATTTAATTAAGATAAGTTATTCCCTAAAACAATAAGCCTTAGATAAAAAATAAGCAAGCTAAAAATAAGTACAGTATTAAAAAGGAGAACGTGTAAGTAGAAGTGGTAATATGGGCCAACCCACCGGGTTCGGGCCAGCCTGCCACGGGTTGGGCCCATATGGGTTCGGGCCTAAAAGACCCGTATTTATGTGGGATGGTATTTGGCCAACCCAACTTGTACCCCCTGGGTTGGTGGGTTGGGCGGGCCAGCCCGCTTTTTTTGTTTTTGAAAAAAAAAATATATGATCAATTTTTTTTCCTTACAAAAATCGAAGTGCATCTCCTCTGTCCACATTCTATTAAAGTTAAGCTTTTTAAAAACAAGAAGAAGAAGTAACAATAACATAATGACTTTTTAAAGTTAAGCTTCATATATTAAATTTGAATCATCTCCTCTGTCCACATTCTAGATGATCGATCAAGCAGCTTATAAAAATAAACCAGTTCACAATTTAACATATTAATGTCAGATGAAAATCTGAAAGTTAGACATTACACAAACAACCATTAATAACAAGTCCACAGTCCACAATCCACAGTCCATATATTACAAACCTACAAATAAAGCATGCATAATAACTAATAACAAGTCCACTTGCAGTAGTCCACATTCCACAACTCCACAGTCCATAATCCACAGTCCACATAATACAAAAATACAAACGACCAACAGATTCAACAATGAACAATCAATCAATATTAATACAATTTGAAGTATGATGTGAAGCCACAACACTTTCTTGACCTTGAGCGCTTTTCACAGGTACATCTAGCACAAATAATGAAACAAAGTGAAAGGTAATATTATCTTAATTTTAAATAAATAAGCAAATGTCAAGGAGAGAAATTGAAAGTAAATATATTAATATATTACCATCAATATCATCTTCCAATGGGAAACCAAGCATCCAATTACGCGTACATATAAGGGCTTGAACATTATCAGGAAGAAGAGAGCTTCTATACTTTGTGAGAACTCGTGAACCAATACTAAAAGCTGATTCACTAGCCACTGTAGTTATAGGAATGCTTAAAATATCAGAAGCCATCTTTGAAAGACAAGGAAAGCGAGCTGAGTTAGTCTTCCAATAATCCAAAACTTCCATGTCAACATATAAGTTCGGATCAAGCGTTGCTTCTTCCAAATAATGATCTAGTTCAGACTTTTCCACTAATGCAATGTCTTTGCTCTTGCATTTAAGATAAGCCTATAACATATAATAAAGGGTTAGTAAGCTATCAATCAAAATAATATTCAGAATTTGATTATTCAAGAATTGCATACTTACCCCAAAAGCTATATTGGATAAATTCCCTTTTCTTGCACCACTTGCAATAGATGTAGGAGGTTGGCTAGATGTTCTTTGTGGCTCATTTTCATTGACAATAGACGTAGAACTTGAAGCACCCGACGAATCAATGGCAAGAGTTGAAGATGATGATGATCCCACTCAAGTAAGAGAGGCAATCACAAACAATCAGACATTCAAACATATGGAAAATGGTGAGGTTCACACTTACAAAAATCAAAGCGATCCGTGACACGACGAGCCACAACGAGGAGGACGAGCTTAATCTGAGAGCGCGAGAGTGAGTCAGCGAGGGTCTGAGTCTGAGAGCACGAGACTGTGAGAGTGAGTCAGTGAGTGAGAGTGAGATTAATTCGTGAAGTAAGCTAAACTGCTGAACGCTTGAAGCTGAGGGAGTGACTGAGTGAGGGGATGACTGGATGAGTGTGAGCCGAGTGCTGATTACCGAAGGGCGAAGGCCAAACTGGCAAATCCGAAGGGCGAAGTAGGCGAAGTAGGGAATAACGCCAAACTTGCAGACCGAACAGGGGAAGTGGGGAACACCGCCAAATCTGAAAGGCGAAGGGCGAATTGCAGAAGGGCGAAGGCCGAACTGCTGAAGGGCGAAGGCCGAACTGCTGAAGGGCGAAGGCCGAACTGCCGAAGGGAAAGGGTCAAAGCCAAAGGGATCTATTCTGCTTGGCTGCTGCTAGGTCACGAAGTCAAGAACTCAAGATTGGGAATTTGCGAGTCTAGAGTCTGGACATCTCATGCCATTACAGGCTTTTTTGTTTTTTGCTACAACTGGCCATTACAGGCTTACAGTTACAACATTATGCCATTACTCATTGGGCTCCACTCCATTTGCCATTTTGGCCTTTTGGGCTTTACAAAAATCAGGGGCAGTTTTTTTTTAAATAAATATGAGCCAACCCGCCACGGGTTGGGCCCGTATGGGTTCGGGCTTAAAAGACCCATTTTTAAACGGTCCCATTTTTTCCAAACCCATAACCGTAGGGTTGGCGAGTTGGGCGGGTTCGGCCCACGGTTAAAACCCGTATTACCGGCTCTACCTTGATGATCATTGACAGACGACCACCAGACCTATCTTCAACTGAAAATTTATAATCTTTAGGAATTAAAGCTAATAACTCAAATATAGAGCCAGATTTGATTTCCATTATTGGTACATTCGCCAAGTTATTCAATGTGATATTCCTTTTGTTATTTCTCTTCTTAGCCTTCCCCTTTCCTTCTTAACTTGTTGATTTTCACTTCTGCTCCTTTTCCCACTAAATCTAGTCCTTCTTTAAACCGTTTTACCCCAAAATTTCCCAATCTTCTTATATTCTCCTTTTCAAAGTCACCTGTTCTAGCTCTTCAATTAAAACACCTTCATAAACATGTCAACTTAAAGTAACAATTGCCATTGTTCCCCCTTCTCATCTTCTTCCAGCATTTCTACAAAGTAAGGTTTTGTTCCCTTTCCATTTTTATCCTTAGGCTATTAGAGAAGAGAACCCTTTTGACCCCACTTACACTAGACGTTTCTGCTATCTCCCTATCCTTAAAAAGGAGTGACATTGCTAGAATGTTAGCCTTAGTTTAACCACCTGAAGTTCGTATCATTTTCCACCTTCCCTTAGTAAACTTAAACTTTTCCCATGTTCTACTATCCAACCTTAATCTTTTGTACCTCTACTAGCTAGATCTCGACTATTATTATCAGACTAGTAGCTTCTTTTGTCTTAACATATGCAATTCCTATATTAATCGGGCTTATGACTTCCTCTTTATCTACTTATATTGCATAAATGTCTTTGCCCTCCTCTCCTATGATTACTGAGATTTCCATTCTATCTTCCACAAATTCCCTGAAGAAACCATTCTTTCTACATTTCTATGCTCATTACCCTCTGTTTGCATGCTATCATCACCAACTGATTGATTTTTCCTTACACTTGGCCTAGAAGATAACACCTCATGAGCCACTTCTACCTCCACTATTCCTTCCAGTCTTCCAATAACTATAACAATAGGCGCCAAAGCTCTCATAGGTTTTACTCCCATTCTAGCATGATATAATGGTTGCCTAAGATCCTCCTATGCCATTACTTGTTCAGAAACACTCCCATTTTGTTCATGACCAATCTTCCACAATTAAAACAAAAGGCATATAGCTTCTCATATTTCACATGAGCCCATACACTATCCAAGCTTGGACGAGACACCCATAAACCTTCAGTCAGGGGTTTGGTAATATCCACATTCACTCTAAGTCTAACAGACCCTCTAAATAATAAGTCATTGAGTTTAGAAACCAAATTTTAGCAGATTTTTTTATAGTCATAGCTGCTCCTAAAATCCTGATGTGCAAATTTAATAATAAAATATTTTCATATGAGTACCCAACACAAATAATTGTGGTTGGGTACAAAAGTAGACATAATAAATTTTTTTGGTAGCAATAATGACATCGTTGTTATATAACTGTTAACTAGTCATTATTTACATTGATGGAGAATTTTTTTTGGGCCAAAGTCTTACCAAGATGAGATCAGAACCTCCTTATATCTGCCTCTTTAGCTTTACCTTCATGCCCATTCGTCAACCCTGCCCAACTTTTCATCGTATGATTCCTTGGCTTTCTTGTTCTTGTAAATCTCTATTTCGCTTCTTTATTATGATGTTTTGTAGTTCTTTTTTTTTTTTTTATCAAACAAACCAAATATTCCTAGTAAAGCTAAAAATATTTCTGAGGTGGGATCTCAATGTTTCTCGCAGGCGAAGGAGGAAAACAATGGTACTCTACTATCCTCATCTGAGTCATCTCCATACCATCTTCTTTCCTCAGTCACCAACCTTCGTCACTCCAGATCTATTTTAATAAGCTTCAACAAGGAGTTAATCTACGATCGATTTTAGATTTGATAACCACCCCCCCAATTTAATTCAAAGTGCCCACGATTTTTGCCTTTTCATCGATAGTGGATTTTCTAACTTTTTGATTTTCGCATTATTTCTAGTATGTAATGGGGTGGATTCATGAATATCTTCTAGCTTGAATGATGGCTCTTTTGTTCTTTGGCAATGTCTGTTTCTTGTTTATGGTTCAATTTTGATATGAATTCCTTTTTTGTTTGTGAACATGCTTAATGGTTAATAATAATTCAACAAAGAAGAAGATGGGTGAAGAGATCACTTCACACCATATCACTGCTCTTTCTCCTTGTTTCTTCAACTCCGTCTGCCACATTTTACAAGCACATGCCGCGCCTCAACACCATTCTTGCAAAGAACAAGCCATCTTGAACAATCATGGGTCCTATAATACTCAAAATGGACAGAAGTTAAATGTGGTTAACGGCATTGCTATATTTGCTTAAAAAAACTCATTATGACTATTTTTTCACCTAATAATAGTTAATTGTGTTGAATGCCTATAAGAGGTGGTCCAAAAACCAAGCTTCAATCAATAATGATAAAACAATGTTGATGATGAAGTAAGTTATAATGATGATTGGCCTCCTCAAAACATGCTATCAGGGCGACATTCTAATTTTACACAATGATAACTCTAATATGCCTAATAGAATTGGATCGTGGACAAGTCGAAAATATTCATGGTAAAGGTTTTCTACAAGTTATGGGTGGTTTCCTTGCAAAAAAATGAAAAAGAAAAGAAAAGATGTGAGCATTTTTATATTAGAATTATTTTCAACAATTCCTCTTAAGCACGCAAACTTATTCACGATGAATGCTCTCTTGTTCGTCCATTATCCAACTTCATCAAAGTTAAAAACCTGGACAAGTTGATGATTACTTTAAATGCATGGAGAAGCCAACAATTATGTCCACTGTCCTTGAACAAAAAATTGCATATATTCAAATTGAAAAAGGACATGAATCTTTTAGAAATTTTAAAAGTTCCTTCACATCATACATAATTCTTATATCTTTCTTGTCAATATATTTCGATTTTTTTGCCTACAACAATTTTACATTTTTTATTACTATTAATATGCATATTGTTCTTTGGTTTGTGAAAAACGTGTGGTTATGGTATTCGGATGATAAAAAAATGGAAAAATTGTGTAGAGGTCCAAAGTAAAGGAATATACGTAAATAAAATAGGTCTAGAGATAGAAAAAAATTACTTTAGGTCCCAGTTAACAACCACCACAAAAAAATATCAAATTATCGACAGAATTACTGACGGAATTCCGTCGGTAAAAAATACGTGAGAAAATATTTTACCAACGGAAATTACTGACGAACAATTCCATCAGAAATCATTGACGGAAATTATTGATGGAAAATTCCGTGGGTAATCACCCATGAAAAATTCTGTTGGTAAATTACTTTATTTAAAAAATAAAATAAATCTATGTGGGCATCGCTGGAGGCCGCCCTCGTCATAGGGCCGAGACTCGAACCTTAAACCTCTCGCATGCATTGTGATGCCTTTATCAATTGAGCTGCTTTGACCATACGTTATTTATTCACATAATAATATATATAACATAACATTTTAAAAATATAATATAAATATATATGTATATATAATATTAATCATCTTATTTATTAATATATATATGTGATATCAAATATATATTAATATATTTCTTTTTTAATATAAAATTAAGAAATTTTATTTTCTTATTTCATTTAAATATTTATTCTTAACATAAAATATATTATATATTTAATATTAATTTTATGATACTTCTCCTTTTATTTTTTTATTTTTCGTTTTATATTATTATATATTTAATTTATTATTGTTTTTATTTAATTTTATTATTTTTAAATATTACCCACATAATTTTTTTTCTGTGGGTAATTACCAACGGAAAAATATTCCATCGGTAATTACCGACAGAATCTTTTTCTGTTGTAATTCCATTGGTGATTTTACCCACAGAAATTCTGTTGGAAATTACCAATGGAAAAATATTCCGTGGGTAATTCTGTCGGTAATCTAGAGTTTTTTTGTAGTGGTACATTAGGCATGATCACAAAGAAGAAATATGGATATCAAAGATGGGGAACTTGGTTCGCAAATTTGTTAAAGAATCAATTGTATATAAAAAAGGCATCATTATTAAGTCAAGGAAAAGAAAATGAGACACTTGAGTATCTATATGTACTTAATTAGCTTGCAATGTATATAACATATATATATGTAATAACACATCTACGTTGTTCATTATTAATATATATGGCTAAAGATGTTTTGTATATGTGCATGTATTATATATTCATTCAATTCATATTTTATTTGTGTACGTAGCCCGTATTCTGCTGTTTTATTGCATATAAATGCAGGGGGCTGATTGAAAGTGCCCCTGTGGTGTAAAATTTTTTTGGACATACTATATAGCAGTTGTTGAAAGCAACCATCATATATCATGAAATTATAAAGCAATTCATGATGTAGGTTTTATTTACAACCATCATATATAGGCTAAAATATGTAGTTGGCAAAAGTATAAAACCGTTATATATCTTAACAATATACGGTGGTTGTTCAACTGCCATGTATACATGTATGGCGTTAAAATATATAGCGGTTGAAAACCATTATATATATATGAGCAAAAACAACCGTTAAATATAGAGAAATTTGTAGTAGTGAAAGTACCCTTATTACTCCCTAAATCACTAGTCTAACACACTAAATTCACTTCTTACATGATTAATCCAAATTTAGGCGGCACCTCCCCTTAGGGTTCATGCATCCCAAAATACAAAGCAAGCCAAAAGCAAACCAATATCCACAACAACCACCAACAACAAGTTCCAATCAACATAAATCAACAAGTAAGACTAGGTTTTGAAAGTTATCTCTTGTTTTGTTGTTTTTGAGCCCAAAACGGAAACCCCTCTCTCTTCTTTCTCTTGATTTTCTCTTGCTAGACATGAAATAAAGAGTGCTTAAGGGATTAGAAGAGGTTCTTGAAAGATTTAGGACAAAAAACCATGAATTTTAGACATAAACTCACCTTGTATGCCTTTTTTACCTCTCCTCTTTCTCTTGTGCTCTTTCTCTTTCTCAAACTCACTTTCTCTCTCTCTCTCTCTCTAGGTTCAGAGGTTGGCCGGAATTATGGCCCTCTTGGCTGCCTTAAAGGCCCTTCTTGCATGTGCTAAATTTTATTTAATAAATGGATTGATTCAAGGGAAAATGACACTTAAATACCACTCGAATTTTCAAAACCCAAAAAGGTCTGTTAGCATTTCTAAAAGACACCAAGGTACCATTGACCAAATTTAGTTTTTTTGTTTTTTCAAAGAGAAAAGTGGTACGAAAACTAGTGAATTATATTACTCTTATGGGTAATTCCATTACTCTTAAGATCAATTTTGATATTCCTATCTTACCCTCAAGATCAATTTTGAACTTCCATCTTTGCTCTTGAAAGTGCCATAATTTACCATTGTCCCATTACCTTTAACATGATAATTTCCTATTTACCATAATTCCTTTATATACATATTTTGGAATTATTTTTCATAAATAATTCTTGGACAATTTGTATCCCATAAAATTAATGGAATCATGTCTAAAACTCATTCTTCTCATTCTTGATTATTTAAATTCATCCAACCACCCTTCTCCTCCATAATTTCTGTAAAATTACCTTATTCATGAATCGAGCACCCGTAAAATATTCTTTTCTAGGAAGCTTCCACTTTTAGGGCGTGAAACCATTTTTAAAATGTCTCATCTTCCTTAAGATAGTTTACCTTTTTTTTCTCAATTATTTGAGACCTCTTGGTATTTCCCATGATTTAATTGGCTAATTCTCACTAACATTCTATCAATTTTCTAGAAAATATTTTGGCCACCTTTCTTTACACCAAAATTCACTATTTTATGCCATTTAACTTACCATATATACAAAGAATTTTTTGTGAATGAAATTCAGTATGTTACATGACACATTCCACCCATTGCAGGTTGTATTAAATCTAAAAATTTTCTTATTCCCAAATAAGTAATTACTTGGGTGCATTTGGCTGTTGACTTTTGTTGCCAGGAGAATAATCAAATTAGCTTGTAAATTATAATATAGCACTGATACTACACTTCTCAACCAATTTACAAAATATATAAAAAAAATTGGTTAGTCTATTAATTCAATTAAGCTTTGTTTTGGGTATTTAATATAAGGGATAACACTCTTGCACACAGATGATCACATAAATACAATCTTGGCCATTCTTGCATCACCCCCAAAAAAACAACTGTGTTGTGCAGGGTGATCCCATTTCTGTAATTCCCATCCGTTTAATGAGTTATTTCAAAAAGAGAGAGGGGAAGAAAAACAATAACAGTCAAACAGAAAAAAAGATAAATAAAAATGCAATAATAGAAGAGGAAAATTGGGGATTTGGGAAGAAGGAAATTAAATTTAAAAATAAGTTAACAATGATACAAGAGAAAGAGAGACAGAGGGGTATTATATATTAAGCACATCTACCGTAGTAGAGGACCATAATATGATCAGTGGTTGAGGAATCTGAAAGCAAAGTGGGCGTCATGGGACTCCAAATGTTATCTCTTACATCCTCCAACGTCAACAATGGCCCAAGTTGTTGCCCTCTACATCTTATCTCTATCTGCATTATATTCATTAATATATTCAATATTCCTTGAGTCAACCAAACAAAAAAAAACAGAAGCAATAATAAAATAAAAGGCAGTCATTACTTTTAGAATCAAATATTATGGGACAATGACAACACATGAAAGTTTTCTGCAAATTTCCTCTCCACATTACTTCACAATAATTAAATTACTCATACCTCAATTTATGTGGTTCTAAAAATATTACCAATATATATAATAGCACCACTATTTTTTCTTGAACAAAAAAGTTAAGTTGATCTTAGGGGATCACAGGGTTAATTTATAAGGCAGGCTTCACAAATTATCTGCTAACAAGATCCTTACATTCGTTATATATGGAGCTTGTATACACAATCTTAATCAGGCTGATTAATTATTAATATAATTGATCTAATCGTTGTTGGTGGAATCTCTATTTTTTATATTATTTAAAAACGAAAAACAAAAACAAAACAAAAGGCAATCATTACTTGGGCGTGAAAATATATGTTTGATTGAATTGAGAAGATTACCAAATGAAACTAGGTTTAATTAGTTTTCTGATGTGGCGTTTTGCTAAAATAAATTGGGTTTAAATTTTTTATCATGATATTGCAAATATATATTCCTCTAGTCTTAAATATAAGACATCTTTTGTTATCATGATATCATAAATATATATTCCTCCGGTCCTAAATATAAGATCTCATTGTAGACACAGAACGAGGTCTTATATTTAGGACCAGAGGGAATATATATATATATATATATATAAGATATTTAATCCAAATCATATTTTACAACATTAGAGTTGTAGGATTTAACTAAGTTTGGGTGTCTAACCCAAGAGTTTAGATGATTTTAGGATGTATTAACTATAAGTTGTACTCAAGCCACGGCTTTCCTGTGTGTGTGTGTGAGAGAGAGAGAGAGAGAGAGAGTAGTTGAGATATTGGGAATGGATGTCTTGAAATATCTTGAGTTACTAAGGTATGTGTATTTTGCCTTCGTTGGGAATGGATGTCTTGAAATATCTTGGGTTACTAAGGTATGTGTATTTTGCCTTCGTAAAATATTCTCCACTCAACTATATAAATACAAAGTGCCTCTATCAGCTTAGTCTCCACTCAACTCGATAAATAAAAAGTGGCTCTATCACATTAGTTATTCCTCATCACAACGGTCGAAATTGTTGGTCATCTATCTCTCCCCCTCTATTCTCCCTCCCTCCCTCCCTCCCCCCCTCTCTCTCATGTGGTACATGATACATTTACTGTGTCACTCTTTACTTGACTCTAGCAGTCTAATATCTACGTAAAAGCATTGGTAAACTCGGCCCATACCAGAACCTCTATATTCTAACAAAACATTAATCGTTATTCAACATAGAAATCCAAAAGATCAAAGATCAACAAATCAAATTGACAGTATTTACTTATCAAAGAATTTTATGTTCAAAGATGCACTCTCCTGGTGCCTAAAAATCATTTTTATCTAACCCGGACCGGACCGGCCGAACCGGCCCGGAAACCAACGAACCGGTGCCTAAACCGGTCCGGTACCCAACCCGGGGTCAGTGTTTTAATTTTTTTTTTGAAAAATCATTTTTTTTACATTTTCTTTAGAAATTTATATTAATAACCCTAAAATCTTCATTCCCTCACCGGTTTAGGCCCGGGTTGGCTCCGGTTTGACTCCGATCTGACCCACTAACCCTTGACCCAGTAGCCCGACCGGTTCAGTCACCGGTCCGGGTTTCAGAACCTTGATTTTAGGTCATTTATTTCATGTTTCATCAAAACCAAGAAAAACATTAAATTTTCTTAACAGTGACTTAAAATGTAACAAATTTTCAACTTTACCTATATTTACACACTATAGCTTAAAAGTACTAAGTCTACACAATAATAAATGATTTCTGGTACAATTATACGTTGATATGCAGAATTTAATAATATGACTTAAATATATTACAAAAAAAAAATAAAAATCCCTATCTTATAAATAGGACCAAATAAGTATGATGTAGCCCAAATATGAAAGTCTGCTGCTTGGAGAAAAGCCACGGGATTTTTCTTATGATCACCATACAAATCAGATTTAGACATTTAGATATATATTATATATATTGATATATATTTTTTTAATTTCTACTAGTACATTAGAAGGTTGAGTTCTGGACCAATATCCACATCCATTTACTACCCGAACTATTCTAAGATGGGAGGATATCTTTTCATTTAGGATGAAGTAGAACACAATAAATATAGTTGTTCAACCGTCAACCTAAAATAATGATAAATTTTTCAAGAAAAAATTGAAATGTATATCATCTAAATCAGATCTAAATAGTTCCAGATATAATAAGTTTCTTTAAGGAACCAGAGAGAGAGAGAGAGAGAGTAAATATTTAGCAATATTATTCACTGGATGAAATAGCACTAAATTTAACACAATATACAATCAGCCCCCTTCAAATGTTGGAAAGAATGAATTTACCTACAAAGAACTTTATTTTACTAGGCTGACCTCATTCAGTGCCTAGGCCCTAGGGAAAGGAAGGACTAAAAAGTAAAAATTTATGAACAAAAAAAAAAAACACAAACAAACCAAACCATTAGGGATAATCAAGTTAAAGATCGAAGAAAGGCTATATATGATTAAAAAAACTCTACCTTAATGTTGAAAGATCCTCAAAAACAGCTTGCATATCAGGCCTCTCTGATGCCGGAAGGATGCATCTAAGAGCCACATTGAACATTTCATCAAGAACTTGAGGAGGCCGTCGTTCCCCACCACCACCACCACCACCATGCCTGTCCAAGAGCAGCCTATCATAGCACTCACTGCCACGATTTTGCTCAGCCAAAAACTGCACCCAGTCAGCGAGGACAACCACTCCGGGGATCCCCGTAACAATGTCCCCGGAATTTCTTCCTGTTAGAAGCTCTAACAAGATCACCCCAAATGCATACACATCACTCTTCAAGGATGGGCATGGTTTGCTTGAGCTAGCAAACTCGGGAGGCCGGTAGCCGAGAAAACCTGCATTGTGAACTTGCTCTGCAGTACCGGCAGTAGTCAGTATCCGATGAAGGCTGTAGTCAGTGAGCAGCACATTTTGGTTTAGGATTTCCAGGAGGATGTTGGTGGATTTGAGATTGCCATGAGGTATGGCTTTCTCATTGTGTAAGTAATATAGGCATTGTGCCACAGCTATAGCCACTCTCAACCTTTCATCAAGAGACATTGGATGAAAATTCCTTCTGTCTGCTTCAGTAAAATAAAAAATCAATCAGTGAATGAATGTATACAACTATGAATAGTCGATAGAAAAAGGATTGCATGACAAAATTGATTCTTAGTCCCTCCTATAACCAAATTATGTAGATCAAAAAGTTGGGCAAAATTGTTTAAAGGCAATAGATGTGTAGAAAATGTAAGTCTTTTTTTAATATACCCTTATTTATGGAGAGGGTGAGTGGTAGAGGATATGAATTAGAACAAGAGGTAAGAGAGACGAGCACAATTAATTGGGTAAAAAATAGAAAAAGTGAATTAAATTTTCAGTTCAGTGCAAAGTGAAGCTTATAAAAAGGACCGGCACTGTTCCAAAAATTGTAACTTATATTTAGGACCAGGGTCTACTTGTTTAATAAAAATGCAGAGGAACAATTATGCGACGCAAAAACATATGAAGATAACATAAAGTCAGAATCTTTACCATGTAGATAAAAGTCCAAAGATTGTGCATTGACATAATTGGATATGATGAACTTATCAGTCTCCTTTGGACCCAAGTAGTAGCCCTGAAGAGAAACCAGACTTGGATGCTTGATGGTCCCAAGTTTTTTAACTTCCCTTGCAAAATCCTTCTTGTTCTTGGCTATTCCTTCCCTTAATGACTTGACGGCCAATACGTGACCCGAGTCAAGTGTAGTTTTATACAGAGTTCCATGACAGCTCCTACCAATAATTTCCGCTGTAGCACTAGAAAATTCTTCTTCAGTGAGCTCCAAGGCCCCATCAAAAAGATTCAAATCCCCGAATAATTTATCGGGTGAGCATATTTTGCGAACATTGGGATTCTCAAATGGGTGGCTTCTTGAAGATGAAGGATTTGAAAATGACAGAAAAGACATTCGAGATGATACTCCTTCATTCTTAACAAATTCAGAAAAGTCAAGATCGTTTGGCTTCTCTACAGCAGAATGAACATTTCTAACATCATCAGACCCCTTCTGGGTTGAAGATATTGCTTCTATGTTTCTATTAGGTACTTCACTACCAGATGGAGAAGAACTCTGAGGAGCAATATCTTTCACTCTATTTTCATGAGCAGTCGTTTGTTTTTGCCAGTGGACCCTATAAAAGCTTATTACACTCAGAAGGGCCATAACAAAAGCACCAGAAACCAAACTCGCAATCAGGGCAATCTTGGTTGCAGATTTTATATGTGGCCCCTTTTCCTTCAAACCTAGTGCACCGCCATCTACTGGTGAAGCAAGAGAATGAGGAAAGATAAGCAAAGAATTTCCTGGGTGAAATGCTGATTCAGGAAACTTCATTAATTTATCAGGCACAGTGCCAGAAAAATTGTTAAAGGACACATTGAGTTCTCTCAGTTGATCGGGAAGGTCATCGGGAATAATACCTTCAAATTTGTTGTTACATAGATTGAGAGTTGCCAAATTGTGAAGCTTACTTATACCTGCAGGTAGATGCCCGCTCAAGTTGTTGTATGAGAGATCAACAGACACTAGACCAGAATTTTCAACAAAAGCTGGTAGGTTATTCGGAATTTGTTGAAAATATACTGATCCAGAAATGTAGTTGTGTGAGATATTAAGCTTGGTCAATTTGGTTGAGGTGAAAAGGCTTGGAAGAATGACCCCAGAAAGTAGGTTGTGGCTAAGATCAATCTCTTTTAATTCTGGGTATGTTCCTAAGACCGGAGGGAGACTGCCCTCTAATGAGTTATTAGATATCTTAAGTTCAGTCAACCTCAAGAATTGTGTAGTCTGGTTAGGAAGCATTCCTGTCAATGAATTTGAACTAAGTTGAATCACTTCAACATAATTACCCCAATACTGAATTCTCGACAAGTTACCCAATAGCATGTTGTTACTTAAATCTATTATAGCACAGTGGCTCACCCTGAAAGGTATGGGGCCTGACAGTTTGTTTGAAGATAAATTAAGCTTCTTCAGAGTTCCAGAAGTAATGCTTCCAACAGGACCTGCACAGAAGAAATAATAATGTTTTTAAGGAAAAGAAGCAGGGAAAAAGGGAATAACTAAAATATCTCAAACATTTTTTAGGACAAAACTTAGATGAAGTTCCTTATGCTTCACTATCAGATGCTCTAATAAAAGCACAGCATAAGAGGAATCAATTACGAAGTGTTGGGTTATGTTACAGCTTAGAGGGGTTTGAGATAATTCATTTGGCTCAGAGGTACGTTTATAGTTGTATGACGCCATCAAAATGATGCATCATTGTACTGTAATCTAGAAAATAGAATTATGCATTTTATAGGATAAATTAGTCTAGTAAATTTTCCCATTATTAAACTCCACCACCACCTGTACTGAACAAGAGTAGGCTCCATTTCATTTTGATGAAAACAGACAGCATCTCTTTTAACAAAGTTCTCTCGAGACAGATAAAGCAAGCAATATTTTCATTATCTTTCAGGAAAGAAACATTGGAGAGAAATCATATAGGCCAAATGAGCTTAAACAACACAAACCAATTGCAACAATTAATTGAGTATTTCAATAATAAGAACATTGTTTTATTATTGGCCTTGATTATGCATTATGATCAAGTCAGTGCATACATCAGTGACAAGGATTTTTTTTTTTTTTTTAAAACAAAAATCAATAAACTCAATTGGATCATAGTATAGGCGTATTGCTATATATTAAATTAACATTTTCTACTTTGGAGAAAGAATATGACGTGTTTATGTGTGAAACTTTGAATCATACTACCTTCAAGCTTGTTTTGACTAAGATCCAGTTCAGACAACACCATTGAACTCTCCTTCAATAGACCATCTGGAAGTGAACCAGATAGCTGATTGCATTGGAGCCGAAGAATCCTTAGAGATACCACAAATGTGAAGGAAGGTATATTACCCACTAATTGATTATAACTAGCATCAAAGATCTCTAAACTGTCAAGGTATGGCATCCCATCATGAGCAAACAGATCACCGGTCAAGGAATTGTGGCTAATATTTAAATACTGAATCGAGGAGAGAAACAAGCTGTTTCCAAGTCCCAAATCAAGTGAACCAGAAAACCTGTTGGTGCTCAGGTCAACATGAACCACACCGCCCATATGAGAAAAGATATCTATAATATCCCCAGAAAAGTTATTAGAGCACAAATCTAAATACTTCAACCGCTTGAGTTTGTCTAAGCCGACAGGAACTGTACCATCAAATTGATTTGATGAAAGATTTAAATACACTACATTTTGTAATTCAAGCAAGTCAGAGGATACTGATCCATGAAACTTGTTGACTGAAAGATCAAGAAATTCCAGCGACTTCATTGATCCAAAATGTGAGACACTTCCTGTGAACTGGTTGTTTGAAAGTGACAAGTTTTGAAGCATTTTAAGGCCATTAATGGCAAGGAAATTGAACTCTCCAACCAAACCAGCATTATTCAGAGTTATTGACATAACATTGCCTTCATCACACAATATCCCATACCAATTCTTAGGACATCCATCAGAAGCCAAAGACCTGGAATTCCAAGAATTTACTAGTCCAGAAGGGTCATTTTGAAAGCTCTTCTTGAGTTCAAGTAGTGCATCAACATCTGAATTCCCTAACACAGTCACTCCATATAAGAAGAATATCAAACAAATTGCCTGCATGCCTTTCCCACGTAGCACCTACACCAAGCATCAACACAAATATGAGGAAAGTACAACATTGCAATTACAATAAACTCGAACACATAATCAAAACAATAATTAAGGATTATGAAAATATTCAGAGGCATTTGGATCTTAAGAGGAATCCAAGAAGTCAGATATCATCCAATACACCAGAATACACAACTATAACCATAGGAACCTCACTTCCCTACAATATAGTCTTTGAACTTTCATTTCGATTCTCATGCCAAATATGAAAATCTCAAATACCATGATACCCAAGTAAGCATGGAATGTGAGATAATAATTAATGTACCCAACTGCTACACACAAAGGCAATGCACGTACGGGTAAAAAGCCAACAGTGAAAAGGGAAGCAAAAAATTCCCTTTTGCTCCTATAGTTCCGAATCTGAAGTACAAGTTTTACAAAAATGAAGCTCTTGCTGGGTCAAGTCAACTACGCTTAAGTTAGTTCAACACTCTGCGCAACGAATCGTAGTAATTAGAACACACCCGAGAAATGTACTTCAAGAAATAAACTTGGCTGCAAATTACAATAAAATCCTACCTCGTGGTTCAAACCCAGTGAAATTAAAGGACGAAGCATACACACGTGAAGAACAAACCCAGAAAACCACAGAAACCCGGTGAGAGGAATCTACAAAACGTGAGGAGGAAAAGGTACAGTAGTAGTAGAATGCAATGAGTGGAAAGTGAAGAAAAAGGAAGAATCTTGAGAGATAGCCATCATGAAAAGGGAGTGAGACGGAAAGAGTAAGAGGAGGAGGGACCAAAAATCTGAGTAGTTGGTGGGGTGGTGGTTTAGCTTTAGCATTATTGGCAAAAACAAAACTGAATATTAAAAGAGGGTGGTGGAGAAGAAAAAAAGAATGGTGAGCCCACAGAGAGAGACTCGTCAGGGTTACCGTCATTTTAGGGAAGCTGTTTCTTGGTCCCCTGGTTCAGTGTGATTATTGTATTGTTTTACCTCGGAGAGTTTCTCAACGACCTTTTGGACATTGCAGTAAAAGTAGAGAACAAAAGTTTTTAGGAAAATTTGTATTAAGGCCTTAAATAAGGAATTTTATATTAAATAAGTCTTGCATATAAAATTTATTACTATTAAGTCTTAAGATTGTTAATAGAGCCCTTAAGATTGTTAATAACAACCTCAGGGGCTAATAGCGCTTGAGTTGTTAATTGAGATTTGACATTAATAAATTTCTTAACTTAAGATTTGAAAAGAGTATATTTTTTTCACATGACCTATTTAATGTATATTTCTTTATTTATTACCTAAGTGTAATTTTTATAAGTTTTTTTTTTACAAAGGTTCTTTTTTTGTAACAAAAAAGTGGCTACTGTACACTATAGTGTCCCCTTTTTTGGTACATTACACTCTAGTGTCCTTGTTTTAATAGAGATACATTCTAGTGTCCTAACTGTGGGCTCAAGGAATTTTGAGGGAAGGTGCGTTATTGTGTGTGTGTACTTCAGAAATATGTACCAAAAAAATATACTTTAGAACTAAAGTTCAATTTTATTCCTTAAGTTTTAAGTTTTGAAGTAAAACTGTAAAAGCATTAAGAGTTTTAGCCTCTGTTTGGGAAGGTCTTATTTTTCAAAAATAAGATCTTATTACTCAGTACGAGAAAGACCCCTATCACATACTTACCTCGTACTCCGCAAATAAGATCTTATTATCTCAAATAAGACATTCCCAAACAAGCCCAATCAAGGCTCTAAGCATCTGGACATTTTTGTTAAATTAGTATTGTCATGTTGGAAGTGTTAAAAAATGAGCAATATTCAAACAAATTTGATCCTTTTCTAAGCAAACAAGTGTTTATTCTCTGTACATTGTGCCAGATGAATCTTATTCAATGGAGGTAAAATTGAAACAGTATTCTGTAATCCTCCCCTTACCCAACAAAATCACATAAAGAAAGCAATATAATCAAATATATAAATGAGCCACATCTCTTAAAATTGAGACATATGTTGTTGAAAAGAAATATGATCACCTAATCGGTGAATTATGAAGAAATATAAAAAAAATCAATAATACTTTGTATTTATTGATTAATGGATCCAAATCGAGTAACCGACTCGTTTTTTTTTATGATCCATATATTATAAGTTATTAAGAATAAAGTTGATTGATGATTAACGATGCATTTTGGCCTTTTATAGGGTTGAAGAAAAGCCAGGTTGAATTATTAAAAAGGGACAATATAATCAAACCCACTCAAATATTTTTTTTATGTGGCTATCTAATTAGGTTAGATTTGAGAATTGTTAACTTAGGGCGTGTAGTAGAGTGGTAGGAGTTTTTCCACCCTTAACCTTAGTTAGGGGTTCGATCCTTAGCCTTGAGTATGTAGCAACATTAAATTTCTTAGCCAGATGTCCTTCCCATAGAAGAACCCATAATGAATAGAGGAATCATAATGAGCGGATGATTAGTCTTTGATCTTACGAAAGTAAAAGAAAAAGGAAAAAAAAAAGATTTGAGAATTGTTTGGTCTCATTTGGATAGCTCTTCTAAAGACATTTTCTGCATTTATATATTTTAGAACTTAAGACCTTATATTTAAAGGGCCAAAACTCATCCCATTATAATAAACTACTAGTTGTTGTTCCGTAATTGTTTGTGGATTTTGTGTCCTATAGATGATTTTCTCACGTCAAATTTTGTGCGACATCATCTATTATTTTATCTTTTATAACTGTTTAATTATTTTCTACATTAGTGCCTTCCTTCATTCTCAATGTAATAATTATGAGAAATTGTTTATATTTTAAGCTCATTCTTAAATGCCAGCCCATTGATTTCTTCAAAATATATACAAGTTATTCCAAAACCTTCTTGCAATTGAAACTACTCCCAAATACGATAATCTTACTTAATAGATCGGCCATGATTCCGACTTGCTTGAGAGAAAATCAGTGTGACGTTGATGGACCATATGACATGAATATCATTATTTTTTATTTTATTTTTTTGCTTTATGTTGGAATATGCCTAGTCCACCCTTGGCCGATCAAAGATTATTGTATAAATATGAGAAATATATGGGTTTAAAAGAAGAATTTTAATATTATTATTTAAAATTCAAATTCAAATAAAATCCTTATGTTATATAAGGGATGAGTTTGAATTCTGTGTTACGTTCCTTTTTTACGTTTACGGTTTTTACGTTTTAACGTATCAAATTCTCACTAGTTCTTCTCATCTTCTACCGGTGCATCTCTTGTATACATGATCAGAGTCCATAATGGTACTCCAATCTCACGTGGGTACTCATCGAATCGTTTAGATTCCAGCTACACCCGAGATCCTACACTTTAGAACCTTACTTCTTGGTTATTAACAACTAAAATAGAACAACCAAGAGCTTTCAAACTTTAATTAGAACATATTATCATATAGCTGCATGGATCTCGAGTCAAATTGAAAATTTTCCATTATCAAATATTGTAAGGCTGAGTTATAAACTAGCTGTGATCATCTTTCAATTCAAGATTGCTTATCCCATAAACATTACTAGTATCTTCCCCTAATGTAAGAACTCTTTGGAGGTTGGGTTTAGTTATAAATATATATAAGACCTCAATTCAATTTGTTCCTCATACTGATAAATTTTTTCCTAAATTATCTATATTGAATTCTCAATCACTACAAAAATATAATCATTTTGCGACAAAACTCTATCACAAATTAGTTAGGGATATATATATATATATATATATATATTGCCTGAAGTTAGCTAGGGATAGTTTGGTTGATCACAAAATAATCTAATTCCATTGTCAATCTGCTATTTTTTTTAATGAATACATTAAAAGAGTTTGTATTAAGGAGCAGCTTCAATGCAAATTATTTAAAAGGTTATTTTAGAAAAACCAAGATACATTTTTAACAAAATGACTAATTCAATGTATTTTCTTAATCAATTCAAATTTTAAGTAAATATTATACTCTTATTGTCCTTAACATAAGACGTAATTAACTTTATTTGGAGAAATTGAGAAAACTAAATAAGTTAGTTAATCATAACATATGTCATGTATCATTTGATTATATATTAGTTTATAAGTTAGATAAATTAATTTACTATAAAAAGATAAATATCAATACTTTGAAGTAATTTATTTAACTTTATTAACTTCTTAAAAAAGTTAACTATATTTTATATTAAAGACAGAAAGAGGATTAACAATTGGAGGCAATATCATTTGTACCATCAACTTTGATGCTAAAACATGCAGAGTGAAGAATTTTGAGAACATGTTCGGTGAAGGAGGTTGTTTGAAGATATTTCTCAAGTAGTCTCTGATTTGACTGATAGAGGAAAATCAAATTTAAAAGTGATTCTGTTGTAAATATTAAAAAAAATTGATATATAAGAGAAAGACCAAGAGAAGAGAACAATCGAGAGAGGAACGGGAGTAATTCAAACAATCTACTAACTAACATAATAAATATTCGAGCAAAACAAAAACAAAACTAACGTAAGAAAAGAGAATTTGTAAGGTCAAGGAATAATTAATAAAGTAAGATAACAAAATTAAAACTTAATTGCTTCAATCTATTTAATCTTAATATGAGAAATTAAGACTATAGCTGATTCCGCCTAATGGGATTAAAACTTTGTTGTTGTTATTGTTTATAGGATAAATATATACATGGTTTATGATAATACAATAAGTTAGAATACAAAAAGTTATTTATATTTTGGCTATATAACAGGGAATAATCAAAGTAATATGGCTTCCAGCATATTATATCAAAATAAGAAATCCAAACTGACTTTAAGTCATGTAATTTCAAAATATGAAACAAAATGTGTATGACTTTTGACCATACTAAAATAACAACATCAATAACGTAGAAAAAATTGTAAAGAAGATTAAAATAAGATAGAAATGTAATAAAAATCTCTCATATAAGCCATAGAACTTGTTATCCAAAAGAAATGATAAAATATCTCTTTAATTCTATATAATGGCTTAAAAAATCGTAAATAAATCATTTACAATACGATAAAGAAGGCAGATGAAATTTTTGAGGCAACGATGATAGAATTGTACTTTCAGTAGAGCTTTTATGCTAATAACGTATTGTAAAAATACAAAAAATTTAGAATATGAGGGAAGAGCATGAGAAGAGAAAACTTAGGAGAAAAAGGGAACGATTCTCATTCACTTGTGTTTCTAATACATTCTGTACAATACAATGCTTTACAAATGATTTATATTATAAGAAAGCTAGAGTTACCGTTAAGAGTCACTACCAAGAGTCACAACTAAGTCATTTACGATGAATAGTGCAATTAAAACATGAGAATGCACACTATGATGACCCTTCATACTATTCATACATTTTCATGCATTTAGATGTGAATTAAGTAGCCTTTTAGTTTTCTAATTATTATTTATAAATGCTGACTAGTATATCGGAGGTTTAAAGTCTACGGACATCCACTTAATTAATGTTCTTATAAATAAAAATTGTTTTTCTATACGTAAGAAATCGTGAATTACTTCACTGACAAATTGTGTTATTAGTACCATTCAAATTAGTTATATTCTATGACGATATTTAGTAATTCATGTGAATATTTGTGTACAATAATATCTATATATGTGTGTGTAGTTGGCAAGAAAATATTATAATATATGTAGCTCTCTCCCTCTTATATTACTCCCTTTTGTTCATTTTATAAGCAATTTTTTTTATTGTGAAAAATGAACTGATAATTAAGATTAGTTAAAAACAATGATTATGTCAAAAATATCATGTATTTTTTAAATATACCATATTTATGAAAAAGAGTAGGAGAAATAATGAATTTAAAGTATACAAGAGACAATGAGTAGAAAATATGAGAGTAAATGAGTGGTGAGTGGGGGATAAATATTATAAAGGTATTTATTTAATAGGGGTAGAAAAGGAAAAGACAATTTAAATTTTGAGACAATAAAAGAAATTTGTTTATATTAAGGATCAAGCATAAAAAAGAGAAAATTATTTATAAAAAAAATGGGAGGGACTATTTAAACATATGGATGCAAAAATCAACAAAAGATATAAAATATTGAAACACTATAAATTATGGAAAATATTGAAGGACTGAAAGTTATATATTGATACATGACGTCAGTGCAATTTTTTTTTTTTGAAAAAAAAGACAATGTTATTAGTAACTAGATAAAACTCAACATTAAAAAGGGGGAAAATCACATCAAGTTCCCAACAAAAAAATAATATAACAAAAGTCTTATAACTTATCAATTATAGCACTTTCACTTATTAATAGTGGCTTTTTCATTTGTTTTGACAAACCTTGGCATAATTTTCCCTTAATAAAATGCTTTAGCAACTAATATATTAGGTGATAAGTAGCAACGAGCCAAACAACAAAAACCAATGTTCGAAAAAAAAAAAAAACAAAATTCAACAAACATAAATAGAAAGTGAAAAAAAAAAAATAGTAGAGCCGAGAAACAAGCAACTGAGTTTAAAAATTTGCCCCTTAAATTGTAACCAAGCCTAAAAGGGCCAATTTTTTAGAGCAAAGGCCTAAGGGCCGGCACGTTTAGACTCTTTCATTTTTATTTTTTTAAAAATTGTTGTTTATATAATAATAAAAATTTTATATTATTTAATGATGTTACAAATATTTAATTCGTATTATCTTTTTTAATTAAATATTATAAAATGGTTTGATTTATCTGGTTTTCTACAAGGGTTTATTCGTTTAAAGTAAAAAAGAGAGAGGATAATTTGGATATTAGATAATGATTTTAACTAGAAATTTATGAGTTTTAATAACAATGTAACTTAATTTAAAACAAAATTAATAATCAGATGGTAAAAAATAAAATTTTATTTGAATTAAAATGAAAATTACAATTTGCAGAACTTAAATGAGCATGTAGCTAGTATCAATATAAATCCCTGAAAAAAAAAAGGTTAAGTTTGTTCAAATTATTAAGTTGTATCTTCATTTATCACTAGGATGAATTCTTAAGTGCATGTACCTAAAAAGATCGTTTTTTCATAAAAAGGAAATAAGTTTACTATCATGTGGTTACCAATAACTATTTTCATATTTTCACATGCGTAGGCACTAAAAATGTATAAATGTTGAAATCTTTTGTTGGAAAAATTGTTGAAATTTGCATCCATAGTACTTTTGACTTTATATCTTTAAAATTTAACATATATAATATATAGGGAAATTCTAAAAAAAAATCATGGAAATATATAAATGATAGTTAAGAGCTATGAAATCGGCAAATGCCAATTCAGTCTATGGGTAGGAATTTAGAATTTTTGAATCTTGAAATTTTGTGAAATTATAAATGCCCATGAATTTTCACAATAAGAATATCTTAATTCACAATAACTCACAGCTTGAAAACATATTACTTAAATGCCTCTATTATGTTGTAAATTGAGATACTTTTGTTAAAAAAATCTAAACACATTTACGTAATTTCACAAAATTTCAAGATTAAGAAACTCTAAATTCCTACCCATGGACTGAACTAGAATCTGCCAATTTCATAGCTCTAAACTTTACTTTATATATTTCCATGGTCTTTTTCTAAAATTCTTCCTAATATATATATATATATATCTTAAATTAGAAATTTATTGTTTGAACTTTACTTCTTTAAAAAAGACTAAAAAACAGTGCTTTTTGTTCAACAGGCCTAAGCCCATAGGCATGTCTTTGAGCCAATAGTATAAGGGTCAAACTTCATAATTAAGGGGTTTTGTAGGCTTGTTTAGGCCTAAATTTATAAATGACTGACCCTTATTCCCAACTCTAAAACCAAAGACCGGTAAAAATAAAACAAGTGTAAATAAAAATTCTAAACCGTCCCCCCTCCACGTACAATAGCTCTGAAAGCTCCAACACCCTTAAAAATGCATCCTACCAACAAATCCAATGTCTCAGGTTAGATGATCTTTTGTGATGTTGAAACAAACCTTAGTATCGAAGATTGCAATTTGGAGCCCACAGTAATTTGAACATGAAACTAGTCCAAAGTAGATAAAAATAGTTGATTAATTAGAGGCAACACAATAACTATGAATAAGGTCATAAGTTTAAATACTACTACTATGTGATGGGTTTGTTATTGGGCGATCGATAAATGTTGATTTAGTTGGTAAGAAGTTATAGCCCACAAGATCATAAGTTCAAATCCTTCTGTCAATGTGAAGGCATTTGTTGATAGGTAATCTACAATTATTTTTGTAAACGCTCTTTGAGTCCAGAAGCATGTTCTAACTCTAATAAGCCTCCAAAACCCAACTTATCTAAAATTTTTTGTTAAAAAAAAAAACCCGTGAACAAAACATATAAACTAGGGGTATTCAAATCTGGGACTGGGATTTGATGATCCTGGTCCAGTCTCGAGTTTGTGCCGGGATGATATGATTTCTTTTTAAATATTTATATTAAATAACTTTTCATATTATATTATTAAAAATAATAATTTAACAACTAATAAGACCATAATAATTATATAAATTGATTTAGAGTTTAGAAATAATATTTATTGTTATTACTTTCATCTTCATTATTATTTTTATACAGTATATAGTTAAGCTTAATATCACAATACATGTGGTTTGACTCAAACTAAAGATGTTATACATATATTTTAAAAAGATAATTTAATTAATAGGGGTAAGAATACACAAATAACATAATAATTTAATTTATAAAATAAAAAATAATAAAAAAAGCTGGGATTGGGATTAAACCAGTAATCCCGGTCTTGATATTGGCCAGGACAAGAAATTTTTGAGATTAAAATTTTAAGACCAGGCTAGAAGTACCAGGACTGAGATTTATTGAACACCTTTAATATAAATAGAGGTTAAAACTAACATAAATACCCATGACATTACCCATCACACTTTTAACTGACCATCCCTCATCATAAATCGATGGCGTCGTTTAAGAGGGAAAGGAGACCTAAATTAGAGCTAGTAATGACAACGAAAGTGAACTTCCTGAGTCTGTGAAAAGCTTAATGAGCTGTGCTCTTGAAATTATTCTCAGAAGAATGAGCTCACTTAAATGGTCAAATCATCCTTATTCCTCGGCCTTTTTCTCCAAGTAAAGAGGCCCGAGTACTAGGCCCATGTTAGGTTGAAAGAATAAATTGGGCCCATTGAAAATAAAATGCATAGCTTTTGGCCCAATAAGATCCAACAAAAGATTAGTTAAAGGTTCTACGAGTCCGAACACCAATGGTTCATGCAATGACCCAACTTATAATTTTTAATTGATGCAGTAACCTTTTAATGTGGTTTAAGTTTAACTCTTTTTTGGATGGGAAGAAAATTAAAAAATAATAATAATAAAAATACTAGGAGAGAAAAATCTTAAAAACAGTAAAAAAATTTATTATTTATAGAATTTTTCCTTCCTAGTATTCCTCCCATTTACCTCTCACTTCTTCCTTATCTTTTCTTTTCCCCTAAATCTTCTTTATCCAAACTATTCCTTGCATTTAATTGTGTTTAAATTTTAAATAGATGAAGAAATAAAAGCCTAATTATGAAAAGCGGAAGATTAGCTCCATTCATTCATTCATATACACGGCTAATTATGAAAAGCCTTGAAGAAATCAATAAAACTTGACTTAAAATCATACTTCTGTCACTTCCTTAGAATAAGATTACGAATATATGACTTGTTTTATTTTGTTTTTAAAAACCTGAAAACTAGGATTTGTTATTTTCTGTTTTCTGTTTTTTTTTTTCATGGACAATTTTATAAAATCGTTTTCAAAAAAGGTTTTTTTTTTTCATAAAAAATCTATATTTGAAGTGACGCGATGACAACTGTTGCTGATAGTGATATTATGGTGGTTATCACTAGTAGTGTAATGTCAATAGTAGATGGGTGGCACCGTAGTGGTTTTTTTTTTTTTTTTGGGAAGAAAACACCAAATAAACTATTTTTGTTTTCTTAGTTTTAAAAAGATGCTTTTGATATTT
>JBAGKO010000011.1:18558524-18570106 GCA_037177275.1 Acacia concinna | reverse complement strand
TATATCTAATCTGACTTATCCATAAGTCCAATTATAAATAAGTCCGTTATCCCACCATTATTCCAAACACACCCTATGTAATGATCATAATCTTAAAGGAGGGCCCAATCCCAAAAGACTAGTTTATTATAAAGGAGAGCCTCTTGTACTTATAAGGGAAAATTTCAAAAAAAGATAAGGAAAATAGGAAAATCCCAATTCAATACAGCGAAATTGAAAAATCTCATATCAATCTTTTTTACCTTTTTTTTGTATAATTATGAAAATGCCATTAGATTTTTAACAACACAAGTAACATAATTCACAACACGAGTATTTAAACTAACAACACCAAAAACATTTAGGTACTACATATTTACACTATGAATTGTTTTTGTTGATGTTGTTAATTGAGATACTCTTATTGTGAATTAAAATCTGGTGTTATTAAAAAGTCAATGACATTTTCGTAATTACCCAAAAAAGAATACAAAAAAACTGATTTTAGATTTTTTGATTTCGCTGTACTGAATTGGAGTTTGTCTATTTCCCTTGTCTTTTTTTGAGATTTTCCCTACTTAAAAACCCCACTCCACTAGTGAGATTTCTCATTGTGGGACTCATGACATTGCCACCCTCTTAAGGGCCAACGTCCACGACAGTTTCACACCACAACTCTTCACTCCGCCTCTTGTCAGTTAGAACCCTCCTTTGGTAGCCCTTTCCATGAGCATCGGGCTCTCAAAGAAAGCACCAATGTAATGATCACAAGCTCAAAGGGAATTAACTCAATTTCAAAAGACTAGTCTATTAAGAGGGAGAGCCCCTTATACTTATAAATCCCACTCCACTAGTGAAATTTCTTAATGTGAGACTCATAACATATTAGTTGTACAATCAAGTGGTAAAGTAGGAACCAATGAAATAATTATTTTAACAAAACTGATATGAAGCTTATATTTTTAGACAAGTTAATTCACAAATTTAAAGTTTATATTTAGAGACAAAAGGTATAGTTTTCATTTATCCAGACCGGTGGGAAAGGGGGGAAAACATGTTTTTGCTCATAAGATACTCCTCTTCTCATTAATATAAAGCATATTTACCTAATTTAATTAGATTAAAGGTGTTAGTTAAATTAGTTAATATAACATATATTTTTTATAATATTATGTTTATCTTCGTTAATTCTATTATTCTCTCACCTCCTTGATTATTATTGAGATAACATTTGTAGGGGCAAATTAGATGTCTTATATTTAGAACCAAAATCAATTATTTAAATATATCTTATATTAAAAAGGGAATAGAGTAATTCACTTTTTATACCACGTAGCAACAAGTTGAAGCATGGAAGGGATTCTATTTTATTATTAATACTTTAATTTAATAATTACTACGTTATTATGCCCGATGATTGCAAATTATATTGAGTGGCAGTAAAAAGAGACAAACACATACATGATCTCGTACATTTCTTTAGCTAAGACGTGTACCTTGATTGTTAGCCTACTAAAATCAAGACTTGTAACTATCAGTTAATAAAAAACTGTTCTCAGAAGTACTGATCTTCTACCCATGGCAATGTTCAATGATATATTGTGGGGACCAGATTTAGAAGATCATGAGGAATTTCTAGAGTTGCGGAAGTGAGAAAAATTATAATTTTGAAAAAAATGAAGAATGGGTGATTTTTGAAAGTTGTGAAAAATACAATTTGAGAAATTTTTTGTATTATTTATGAAATTTAGAATTTTGTATTGTTCTTAAAAATAGTACGTGGGATTGAATGTAATACAACTCTTAACACATTGTTGCATCCAACGAGAGGGGGGGGGGCCTATAAGAAATTCGAGGAAGATCGAAGAATTAAATATGGAGGCAAATTTGAGTATTATTTATATTTCTGCTTTATTCCTACTACTGGCACCTTCAATTATAGCTCAGCCTGTGATTTTTGATATAACAAAATATGGCGGAGCACCTAATGGAGATCTAACCTCTGTGAGTATTTTTCTTTTGAAATCCTAGTTTGAAAGTTCACGAATTCAAAAAACTGGGACCAAAGAATTAATATTTTTATTTGAAAAAAAAAAAAAGCAGCAGTGTCTTACACAATTTTGCAATAGACTGTTTCATTGTTCTGTGGTGATAGATTCACAAGATTTCCGTCCCAAAACATGTAGAACAAATTTTTTGATGAATTTTCTTATGGGAAAAAAAAGTTTTACCACTAATTGTTTTGTTTTGTTTTTGTTTTAAGAAAATTTTGAAAAAGTTTCCCAAACAAAATTTTTATTCGTGTCTATTTGGCACTATGGTTTAAAAATAGCTTTTACGGATTCTGAGGTAAGTATGTGAGAGGAGTTTTGTCTTAACTTGTGCAAACCACAGTTTAAAAAGTAAAAACAAACACGCACAAACAGTTGCACGGCTATTGATGGTTTTTTTTTTTAAATCTTGGGTTTTGTTGGTCTTATTGGGCTGGGCCTCTTTTTAATTGGATGAAGGGCCCTCTTTTTCTATCAATTGGTGTCATAAAACTTTTAGAAAAATAAATAACTGAATGGAAAATTTTCTAACAATTTTTTTACCTCAAAATATGACAAGATCAACAATTTTTTTAATTTTTATGTCTGTATATAATGCTATTTTGTTGTTATCAATTAAATTGTACTTCCTCCGGTCCTAATTATAAGAACCTTTTGGAGAATCCTAAAAATGTCCTAAGAAAGCTAATTATATTACTTTAAGATATTAAAATTTTTTCGTTTTTCTTCAAATTATGTTGTTTGACTTATGAACTAATATATAATGTAATAAAACACAATATATGATATGATTAAGTAATGTAATTAACTTTCTTAAGACTTTCCTTGAATTCTCCAAAAGGTTCTTATAATTAAAACCGGAGGGAGTAATATTTAATATAACCAGTCCAACCCCCAGTCAGACCGGTTGAACCCTTAAACCCTAAACTCATACCTGAACCGGTTCATTAGCCGGTCTGATTTTTTATTCCTGTAAAAGTACAATTGTAAGGTTATTTGTGGAATGAATTGCAATTACATTAAATGTGGGTCTTGCAGAACTAGGACTTCTTCAATTTTAGCAATGATATGCTTTGAATCAGAAGTGGTATGCTTTTTGGACCAAGGATGTTCTTGTCGAAGTTGTACTCTTTCACATGGTATGCATTATTTTGTTTGACATATTTGCATCAGTCTGCATAAACGGAACAATGTTACTGTATGTCTTGATATATTGACACGTAAAAATTATTTCTGAAGCATTAGCTCCTCTTTGGGCAGCACACGGGATGGATCGGCTCGTTTTATCAAAAAAAAAAACCAAAAATTTAATTTTTAAAAAAACAGAGGAAAGAAAAGGACCAAAATAAAGAAACATGTTGATAGTACCTTTACTAGATAGGGAGTTACTAAAAGATCTTACCTTTTGAGAACCAAAGGATCGGGGACCAAAAAAGGAAGGAAAAAGAAAAAGAAAAATCAATCCAAGTTAGCATACACTGAGGCAAATTCTTTTACCAGGGTCCACACGTTAATCTTGCAGTCAACATAATCATGATTCAGATATACACAGGTTAGCAAAATCCCTAAAACATTTCCCAGCATGAATCCATGAGAACCTTCACTTTGTTCTTCCTAATACAAAGAATGCACCATCAGGCCATTTAGAGAAAGGGGAAAAACTAGTTAGGAGGCATAGAGCTCAATAGACAAATCAGCTAACAAAAAGTCTCTATTATAAACCCTAAAGGGGTTCCTTCTATGGTCGTCCACTCTGAGTCCACATGGCGGTGTCCTTGGTAAGACAGCATAATGCAGAACCTTCATGCTGAAAATGAATGTTACATATATGGAGACTTGGTTCCCAAGAAATTGAAAGGTAACATGTATATAACCAACATGACAATGACGTGAGGATCTCTTATGGTAGTTCTAAAGCTCCCTGACAGAACGTTCCAACTCAAATAAAAATTTGAATGATTCGCATATAAAGGATAAAATAGAAGAACATGTGCCATGATAATCCATACAAACTTATTCTAACCATTTCTTGCAAGAGCTCCGGCAGCAAAAAGTAGATTCCTCCGGGAAAACTGCGCCATGGACAGGATACAGACTTCAGTATAATTCAGGACTATACATGGATATACATGAAACCATGCAAATAAAGAATATGGACATTTACCCGCAACGAGGAAACTGGAGTAGATTTCGTTGGCAGAGTTCTCAATGATCTGAGTCTGTTGGTAGTCCCACTCCTGCAAATTACATATGATGTAGTTAATCTTTGGAGGGGGAAAATCCCTTTGGAACATTGATAGGTTGGACCTTGTCATATTATCTAAACATACTTCTCCTCATTCCTTGGAAGTTTGGCACTGCTAGTCACATCCCATAATTTCACAGTGCTATCAGCGGATCCAGATGCAAGAAGAGTACCTTCACAGCTGACACATCCAACAACAATGTTAGAACAGACGCAGGATTGTAGGATGTGGATATGCCTGAAAAACCTTCAATCCATGATCAAGATTCAAATATTGTAAACTGAGCAGAGGATAACCTGAAAGCGAGTGACCAGACACATGAGGTGTGACCGACCAGAGGCGTGAGGCAGCTGCCAGTAGAGAGGTCCCATATCATGATTGTACCATCTTCATCACCAGATGCCATATAGCGACCATCAGGAGACATTGCCAAAGACAAAACCATGCTCCTATGACCGATGAAAATCCGGGCACACTCTCCGCTCTGCACGTCCCATAATCGAACAGTTTTATCACTGGAGCCAGTAGCAATGTAGTTGCAGTTGGCATGCCATTGCACACACTAAACAAGACGATACAGCAGGTAAGCATTCCTTTGTTAGAGATAGAAGAATGTTTTGACTTGACAACATTAAATGCCAGAGCTTTGCTTGAAATTAAGTTTTGACTAATTAAAATAAAGTTAGAAAGCAAAAGAATGAAAGGGTATTGGAGTTCATAACTCACATCAACGTCAGACAAATGCCCAGCCAGTATTCTTAATGGCTGTATCCTGTCCATGGACCAAATTCTAGCAGTTCTATCATGTGAAGCACTGGCAAAATAATGCCCCACAGGACTAAACTGCACCAAAAAAGGAGCATTTTAGAATTCGCAGCTAACAATTCCCCAATGGTGCAAGAGTAAGAAAAAAGAGAAGAATATAACAAATCTAACGAGTGAAAATAACATGAAGAAAATTATGCATGTATACGATCATATTAAAGACTAAAGAGAGCCGTTGTACTTGAGAGGATAAAGCATAGAGGTGACTAATAAAAAATAATAGTCACCTGAAGGGGCCTCCAACTGATTCCAAACATCAAATGCATTTTTATGTATAGGGAGAATTTCAATAGAGAACCAAGGACTCAAATTAATTTCAGTCAAACTCCAAAACATTCTGAAATTTTAGTCAAAGGGTCAAAAAGAAAATAAGTTTTTTAAGTAAAAAGACATTAATATTTCTAATCTCATGAACAAGTGTGCAACTCTTCATGAACAAGTGAAATCCTCCTATGAACAACACATTAATTTCCAGTTGTCAAAATTACACACTCATTCATAAGAAGATTTCACTTGTTCATGAGATAAAGGGCATTATTGTCTTTTTACCTCAAAACTTATTTTCATTTTGGTTTTTAGTCCTGCAATGAAATTTCAAAATGTTTTGGGGTTTGACAAAATTTAATTTGGGTCCTTGGTCCTCAATTGAAATTCTCTCTTTAGTATATTTAAGCCTTAATGGATGGGTACGAGGATTAAGAAATTTCTTCTCGTCCAAATAAGATTAGATTATAAAAATGCTACATTTTCAGTTATAAATTTTTAACTTTATAGTTTTATAACTATTTTAGTTTTTCGTTTAACTAAATTAATCTTATTATTATTATTTAAAATTTATTTTTATATTGCAATTTAAATCTTTATTTTTTGTCTAAGATAGTTAATATATGATTAAAGTATAGTAATTTATTTACAACCGATTTAACCATGGTTCAACCCTTGAACCAAGCATATCAACCAATTCAATGCCCAGTCCAATTTATAATACCTTGACTATACAACAAAATCCAAGACATCTATTTCATAAAGTAGTATCCTGTATATGGAATAATGCACTAGCCAAAAACCAGGGACGTGTGGTAAAGCGGTAGGGGCTCTTCCACCCTTAACCTTGGTCAGGGGTTTGATCCCTAGCCTTGGGTATGGAGCAGCGTTAAATCTCCTGGCCAGCTGTCCTTCCCATAAAGGAACCCACAATAAGCGAAGGATTAGTCCTTGGCCTACCAAACTGGGGGATACCTTGCGAAAGCAAAAAAAAAAAAAGAATGCACTAGCCAAAAACCAAGGATCCATTACAGAGAGAGAAATGGGAAATCGAGGGGCCACACATATATTAAAATTATTATTACTATTAATGAGGGAAAAACGTGTATGGTAAGGGAATACACGCATAAAACAATGTGAACCACCTTTACTGCGGTATGAAAGCACAATTATTCTACATATCATGAGAATACACAGGTGAAAAAACAGTTGAATTTAGAAAAGCTCAGAAGAAAAAGCTCTTACTTGAACATCCCAAACAGGGTAGTTGTGGCCCTTATAGCAAACAAGATTTGCATTAAGCTTTGTGTTCCATAATCTAACTGTATAATCCATGTATGAATTAGAATCCAGAGTTGAAAATTCCAATGAAACACAGCAAATATAAATGCCAAAAGCAAAGAAGAATGGTCAATATAAACATACTAGTCGAGTCTGCTGAAGAGGAAAGAATAAAATCCCCAACAGGACTAAAACTGGCGGCATAAACTGGCCCTGAATGGCCTTGAAATAATGTATACGGTCTTCTCCCACCACTTTGCGCAAATGTTTGTTCGTTTTGAGATGTGTCACTCTCACCCTGTGAAAGAGCTGATAATAAAGGAATTAATTAGTAGACTATTACATCACTAAAACAACTTAGAATCAGCATGTTATATTGCTCCTGACATACACAATATTCCCCACATTCTTCTAGCATGCTCACTTTTTCAAATAACAACTTAATTTTGGATTTCATTTACTCAACAGTCTTTTTTTTTTTTTTTGTTAAGATGCCCTGACACTTTCTTCAGTAGAAAAAATGTTTCCGCCCAAGCATAAAATTACATAGTTTTTATGTTGATATTGATGATTTCTTAGAACTATCAATGTTCTGTCTGCAAATATCCACAAGTTTTCAGCAAAGGACGAGACATGCACGGTTAAATATAAAACATTATATGTGATAACTACAAACTTACTATTGACAGTCTGTTGTCCAAGCTTTGCCATATCCCAGACCTACACGTACAATTAAGAAATTACCAAATCAAGAGTAATAACCCTCTAAAAGGAGAAAAGGAAAGGTGTGAACTCTTCTATTGGCAGGTCAAAGAGAGAAAGTCCAGAGAAAACCTTCAGTGATGAGTCAGAAAACCCGCCGGCAACCAATGAACCATCATGGGATATTGATGAGCAGCTTAAACTGATATAGTTTACCCAGAAATTAACCATTGAGCAATAAAATTCAAAACATAATCAAATAAGGCTGATCTGCCAAGAATTAGAACATTACCCATTATGTGTATTGAGAAACGTGTAAAAGCTAACTGAAGGCAGAGCAACACTATTCAATTGTACACGGTTCCTTAAATCTTCAAGGATAGACTCCTCTACCTCTGTTGGACTGCAATAATGCAACATAGCATTATTCAATGGAAATTTATTACAAGATTTACTAGTGTAAAATTGAAAAATCATAACTCCAGTTTGTATTAACACCTTTTTTGTGTAAGAATACTAACATCTTCACATAGCTAACAATTAACAGCATAATAACAACAAAAATGTATAACTTATGTAGAGAAAGAATTCATTGTGCATCTTATGTAAGAGTCTTCATCTTATATTTCAAAATAAAATCACTGAGTGCAACTATTCCAACTCAAAAAGACAATAACACAGCCTTCTGCTTTGAAGCACAGCTTACATGTAACTTGAAAGAGATTAAATAAAGATGGGGGCTTTAGAAGTTAATACATTATGGGCAAGGGAAGTTCTGGTTTAACACGAGGCGCAGCAGGTATAGTTTCAGGTTTTGCACTTTTACCAGATGCACTTCCACCCTTGTCCTTCTTAACTTTCTTTATCGAAGCACCTTGCTTTCCTCCTTCAATTGATCTTTTCTAGAATGCAAACAAGTAAAATACAAAAGTTGAAAATCATTCAAAAATAACTTGAGAAGATCAACCAAAATAAATTCGTATTTGATATTACGCTAAGTAATAAATGATGTATTCAACAAATTACTCATGCATCAGAAAGTGCATGAATGCTGTACAATACGCAATGCCAATATCAGATTTCCAGAGGATAGGCATGATAGTTAGAGATATTGAGGTTTGGAGCCCAAAGGACCTTATTCTCTTCATTTTCCCCTTCTTTGGTGTCCCCTTCGCCCTTTTCAGAATCTGAAAGCAAGGCACTAGCCTTCTCCAGACGTTCTTCTAGGGAGTCTTCAAGCAACTGTGGCAAGATTAGAATTTACAACGAATTAGTTACCTAAACAGGCAGCAATAATCAATACAACAAGCTCAACATAACCCCATAAAATGCAACGACTATAAATTTAAGTTTAAACTGAACACTGGATCAGATATACACCAATTTTTTACTGTTCAAATATTTTCTTGCTCATCTCTAAACTGTGGCAAAATTTCAATCATCGCATTAATAGCAGAGCCAACCAAATTATTTACATGTGATATTTGCACATACATCTGGGTATTTCAACATGTACAAGGTTAATTTATATCACTCGTTGAGCAATAATACAAAATTTTTTCAAAAATATCTGCATAGTTGTGTACTTTTTTCCCAATCAACAAAGCTGGTCATCTACTTTATATACTGAGTTTATTTCTGATGTCACTCTCAATTTGCCCCATCCCCCTTATGAAGCAGAAGACTATACCTATGTTTTGAGCATTTTCCGAGTAAATATCACCAAAGCACGAATTATTGTAAACCCCCTGGTTAGTCTATTCATTTTGACACCACAGAAACAGAGCTTAGCCCAGCAGAGATTATGTCAGATTACACTTAGAACTTGAATACAAATACCATGCATCATTCAAATCACTATATGGCACAATCACAGCAAGGAACAGCCCCATTTATTACAAGACGGAGCAATTGATTTGAGTGGCCTAAGTTAAAGTTTTCAGATAACAAACGATTTTCTCATCCTATGGTTGTATACTAATATCCACACCAAGGATATCGGTCCAGTGAAGATGTTATCAGAGTATTATTGAAACTAAAATCATTCCAAGCGCTGCAGTGGTAGTTGAAATCATATTAATAAAATTACCGTGAATAGAATAATTTCTAACACATTCATGTTTTGTTTATATATTAACTAACTCACCCCCCAATGTATTTCTTTCTGATTTATCTGATTTGCTGCATCCTGACTGCTTCCACATAGCGTAATAGCCTCTGGATCATCAGAAATTGCGCTAGGTTGTCCAGAAATAACTGTAAAGTTTGGGGGAAATGAGCAATGCCAGCAATACTAACAAGTACCACCGAACAGATGAACTTAACCTGAAGAGAAGTACCTTGGAAGTCAATGTGCTCGTTAATTATACCAAGTATGGTGGTGGATTGCATACTGTGGATATGTTGCAATAGAAGCTCGTAGGAATACTGGCAAAACATTAACTCATCATATTTGCCAAGCATATGGCACAAACTTTTTAGTTAAAAATGAAAGGACCATTCATTGTAATGGAAATTACAAAATATATATATGTATGAAAACAAAGAGAACTAAAATAATAATTAATCAATTTCAGCAGATTCCAAGACTTATTGTGGTATTTAAGAATATATTGTTATTCTTTTTTTAAAAACAACATTTACATCTTATCTTCAAACAAAAAGTGTATGACTTTGTGTCTTCAAGCAAACACATCCACAATGGTGAGAGTAGAACACCATAACAACATGCAATAACAAATACTAATGTGGAAGTAAGAATCCAATTATTTTAATCATAGATATTGGTCAGATTTAAATTACAGCATATCTGATAGACTAATCCAGATGAATCAAGAAATTACCTCACATATCTTTATGTTGAACTTGCTCTGCCTAAGGGAATGAGCAAATTCCATTTCCTGAATAACAATATTGTCAGATTATTTAAAGCTAATAATCCAACAACAGAAGGAACCAAAAATGGAAATTTTAGGTGGCAACAAACCTGCAGATGAGAAGGTGAGAGAACACCTTCCAACTTCTGAAGGTCTCGCAAGTGCAACATATCATGGTCTTCACGGAAGGTATTGAAAAAGTTCCGAGCTGAGGGTATCAACCACAAGCATTTAACAAAAACGCATAAAAAATATATTTTACATGACCAGCTCATATTGGAAATTTTGAAATATGTATGGTGAAAGAAAAAAAGTGCATATGAAAATTTATATATACCTTCTTGAATATGTCCTTTTGCCACAAGATCCATAAAACAATGAATAAACACTGGATAAAGCACACGCAATAATTCATGCTGCGAGGACAAAGCAAAAAATATAATAACAGTAGAAACTGAACAGACCTGTTTCAAAAGTTAAATTCAGATGAGAAAGTAAATTAATTGGCATTTTACCTTGTACAAATCCAATGAACTATATGCCCATGATCTGAATCTGCTATACCCATCATGAAATCTTGCAGGACCACTTTCTAACCTACAAATTAAAGGATATTCATTTAACTATATCAATGGCAACAATTTGGAAAGTAATCTGGTGGGTAGCGTTCACTCAATTGGATGACTACGTCACAAGAATGTGCTAGCCTACCCCTTAGCAATTGGATGACTATGTTCCAGTTAGAAAATTATCTTTGCGCAATAGTTACCATTTCAGAAACTGAAAATGTCAAGAACATTTATAACTGCTGGTATAAAAACACATCACCAGTGTGGAAATACAAAGACATATTAGAATAGCAACCCACTTGATCCTCTTACAGCCTTAGTTCAGCTAAACAATAAATTTGACCTTTTCTTTTTTATATAATAAATTGTTGCCAAATGAATATACTGTTTCCTTTTCAGTTACTACTTTTTCCTAGAGAAAGCACTCAAACTAAAATTTTTAATTCACATCTGCATGCAAATAGGTTTGAATATATTATCCAATACAAACTAGTATTGTTAATGGAAACCAGAGTGCGGTTATCATATAAATCCAATCCTCAAATTTTTTCCATATTCACCCATCCAACAAATAGTGACGGCATTCTTCTATCTGACTTGGTTAAAGGGGCTGGGGCTAGGCCCATCAATCAATTGATATCATTATACTAACAGTACAAATGCTTTCACTGTTGTAACACAGAGCTAATTTCACTCTTGTACCCAAATCCCAGCAAGTTTCTTCGGCTGTAAATGAGAGATGTGATGCACAATCCATAACAATGTAAAATTAACAAGTATGAATAACGT
>JBAGKO010000011.1:18537749-18558424 GCA_037177275.1 Acacia concinna | reverse complement strand
CAGAGGTCTCTTGATAAATACATATAGTCCACTTCTAACTCACATATAGGTGAAATTGTCGGGTTTCCATGTGGCTCAACATTGTGCGAGTTTACTCCTCCTCTTAACTTATTTAATTAATGGTCTAAGATTATTCACTACCTGAACCCCCATAATCCCACACAACGTGGGATTTATTACTTATGACACACCCACTAATTATTTCCAACAAGCCTTTCACCCCTTTGGAATTAGGAGTCTGAGCTTCGGCCTTCATCCCTCAAATCTCAGTGGCATTCTCAAATCTTACAGCGTAATACTGAGATCACTGACATCCTCAAATCTCGCCGACGTCACGCACCTATTGGACCTCTAGACTTATCATCTCAAATCTCCTCCTGCTCATCATGAATCTTGCTTTTCGGCTAACTGTGGACTCTCGTTCTCTCTAATATCGTCGTGACTCTCACACTCTTACTCTCTATCTGATATCATCGTGATTTAGTTTGCCCTTCCTTCCTTTTAGCTTTGTTCCATTTATTGATCTTTCTGTGATTTGTGATTGGTTCTATTTCGTCATGCTCTCACTGTGATTTTGTGCTTGGTTTTGTTTCTATGATTGGTTTTGTTTTGATCCTTCTATGATTGTCTTTTTGTGATTATACTCTGTGATTGCCTGACTGGTTCTGATTCTTCAATTAAATGAGGTTGGTTTATTATGCTCTGTTATTGCCTAACTGGTTCTGATTCTTTGATTAAATGAGGCTAGTTTATTATGCTCTATGATCGCTGAATATGTGAAGATGTGTTTTTCTTTAGAGACACATCTTTGATATCTTTTTTTAAAGTTCATTCAGTGTGCATTTAAAAACTTGTTAACCCATAAAATAATTGTGATTATCATCATCACTTTATATATTTTACGACAAATGAACATTTTTATTTGATTACCAAGTAAAGTAAAATGAAATCATTATCATACTATTATTAGCTTTTCTCAATGATGTTCTGGAAAACTTATTTTAGGCATAGAAAATTATAGTTTAGAAATATTTGTGTTATAATCTAATATTATACATTTGATTTATTCTTTTCAAGGTGTCGAAAGAAGAATAAGATGTCATATTAAAGATTTCATGATTTGTGGGTACTTACCATAGATTTAGTCCTCATTGTTGTGACTTAAATTGTTATATTCTTGTTTTTTAAACCGATTTATGATGTATGTTGTAATGTATTATGGATATTATGGATTCAATTATGTATTTATGGCTGGCTTGTTTTTCTATTTTGGTTTTGTAAGATTGTTGTTCAATAGGATTCTTAATTTCTATCCAAAAAAAAAAACATCGCCCAAGCTAGGCTCAGGCAGTCCTAACAAGTATGTATAAGGCTACAGGTTGTCTTGATACGAAACAGGCCTGTCCTAGCCTTATCCCACCCCTATTGAGGGATTTAGCCGAAGCTATTCTTCATCCTCTTCTTATCCCGCGTTACTTCACTTCTCCTTTCTTTTCTGGCCATACCAAAGATATAGACCACTTACTTTGTTGTTATTTAACTGATGTAATTTGTTTGAAGTTGTTTTATACACTATATTGTTAAGACTGATGTATATGGGTTGAGTTTGGATTTGATTTCTCCAGCAACAATGTGGAAATTTTTCGGCAAACACTGGTTGTGGATGCATTTTTTGCCTATGGTTATGGATGTTTGAACTTGATTAGTTGATTTATTGGTATTGTTGGGAGAGTTTTTTTTTTCCTTTGATTGAAAGTATTTTGTTAAAACTTAATCAAAAGTTGATAAGCCTTTGTCCCTTGTGACGATTTAAGATTGACAAGTTGTAAAATTCATATACAAAGTTGTGAAAATCTTTTTTAAAGTTGGGAAACTGTTATCGAAAGTTGGGTAACATCTTCATAAAAGAGTCTCGAAACTTGCCAATCTTAAATCATTCCAATTGACAAGGGCTTCACAACTATGACATGTTTCCCAACTTTAGATAATGGTATCCTAACTTCAAAAAAATAGTTTCATAATTTCATATTTAAATTTCACAACTTGCCAATATTAAATCATCACAAATGACAAAGGTTTTAAAACTTTGTGGTATATGTTTCCCAACTTTAAATAAGAGTTTCCCAACTTCAGAAAAGATTTTCACAACTTCGTATATGAATTTTGCAACTTCCCAAACTTAAATTCTCATAAGTTACAAGTGATTCACAACCTTGTGGTATGTGTTTCTTAACCTTAGATAAGGGTTTCCCAACTTTAGAAAAGATTTTCATAACTTCGTATTTGAATTTCGCAACTTCCCAATCTTAAATCATGACAAGTGACAGGGGTTTCACAATTGTAGTATACACTTTCCAACTTCCCAATCTTAAATCATCACAAGTGATAAGAACTTTACAACTATAATATATGTTTCCTAATTTTAGATAAGGGTTTCCCAACTTTAAAGAAGATTTTCCCAACTTCCCAATCTTATTCAGAAATTGTGACTATAAGAAGCACTTTGAGGGAATTCCAAAAGCTTCGCGGATAGGAAAAAGGGAAGGAGATAAAAATCTAGTAGTGCCTTGATTAGAATTTCATATTATATTTACAAGTAAAATACTTTTATAAAAATTCAAATCCTAAATGAGTGATCTGGATTTTCATAATCCCATGTCAGACTTCTTAAGTTATCAATTTGAAATTTTAAAACATTGTTGATTTACTGATATGCGCTTTCCCCACTACTAGAAAAAAGCCTTTTAACGTTTGTTTTAACACCCTTTCTACGTCTATTTTCAAGTAGTCGTCTATGCAAGAGATGTAAAAAGTTAGCGTCTTTTTAAAAAAAATAGACGCATGATACACTTATTGAAGGCAAGGAATCTTTCAGTAGGAAACGTGAAAATTAGATGCTAAAAAATCATATCCTTGTAAGTATTATGATTTATTCACTTATTGTTTAGTACCTTATTCATTTTTCTTCTTTTATTGGACATTAATGTTATCTACGTGTTCGTTTTAATATATAGATGAATGGTGGATGTACTATGGCTATTCGGTTTCTGAATTGCAACATGTTGCAAGACACATTCTTAGCAAAACATCTTCTTTCTCCGGTTGTGAGAGAAATTGGAGTCTATTTGAGCGTATCCACACAAAAAGGAGAAATAGATTGAAGCACCAAATGCTAAATAATTTGGTTTTCACCAACTATAACTTGCGATTGAAGCATATGTGATCTTATATATCATGAAAAATTCTTTAATTTAACATATATATTTTCAACTAAAATTTTGTTTACCATTTGAAGGAGTACATTGTAGAAGGCAGCGACAATATCTTACCCTATTGACTATGAATCTATTTATGAAATAGATTTTTGGGTCACTGAGGAAGATCCCACTCCAGAGTTTAATGATGAAGATGTACAAGATCTTCAAAGTCTCGTCACTGATGAAGGAATTGCAAGTTCACCACCGTTTGATCAAGCGATTGAAGGTTCCTACATGCTATTATTATTTATTATTTTCATATTTTTTCACTAATTTATGATCCAATCCATCCATATTATTTTCCTCTAACTTAGTTACTTATATCAATTTTTCTCATTTATATGGTTAGGTGACAAAAATATGGATATTCCTGAGCCCCCTGCTTTAAATGAATCTGATCATTCCACCACTTCTTCTGCTTTACCCAATCAAGCTTGTGATGATCCATCTCCAGTCGATTTGGATATTGGTTTAGATGATGATTAGTTGAAAGGACTATGGATAATTCGTGATTGTGATAATTATATTTTTGAACTTTGATATGTTGTACTTGTACCTTTATATTTTAATAACTTTGCTTTAATTTGATGGTACTTAAATAGCTTTAGTTATTTTGAACACAATATATGATTTAATCTTGTTATTTTATCATTGTTAATTAAATTATAATATTTTAATATGGTTGATTCAACCCCCGGTCCGACCCGATTGAACCCTTTGAACCTTGAACCCATACCGTGACCGATTTCTAGCTCAGTCCATTTTTTCATACCTTAGTAAAATGATGATAAGAGGAGTCATCGAACTGACAATTGGAATTCTAATGGACCGTTTAATGACATTTAAAATATTTTATTACGTTTAATTATAATTAATTCGTGTTTTGTAACTGTCATTTTAATTGTAATTAAAATGTCTTTAATGATCATTATTACTTTTCAACAGTCACATGTTTTCTGCTATAAAAGGCAACACATTGCCTAGGTCAAAGCACCAAGTTTAGTGACATCGAACTCCTCTCCTCTCCGTTTCTTCTAAGTTATAATGTTATCTTCTTGCAGTTCTGTCACCCTACTCTATGTAGAAAGGGTTCGTTTTATCATGGGAAGTGCCACTTCCTAATTCATTGGGGGGTTGCGGAATATCTCTTAAAAACAGTGCTTTTAGGCACGACTCGAACTATTTGTTAATTGTATTTTTACAAGTATTGCTGTCAAGAATTTGTACGGTGCAAGAGGCTAACGCCAACAGATGATGGGAAAAAAAAGTAAGCAACATTAAGAAAGAAAGAGAAAAAGAATTTTTTTCCATTCACAAAATAATTTACTTCTTTCAATTTTTAATACTACATAGAGCTACTTAATTAATTTAGGCAAGTTAGAGAATAAAATAAACTAGTTAATTTAAATAAATATAAGATGATTTCTTTAAGATAACTATGGTTCTTAAACCTAGACGGTACCAGTCGGCCCTGCCCGGCTTGAGAACCGCCATTAAAACTGGTCCTTTAAAAAAAAAAATCAAATTTCTTACCTTTTCTCTCTATAATTTCATATAAATAATCTTAAAATTTTCACTTATTTACTGGTTTGGCTTCAATTTAAATTTGGTTTGACCCACTGGCCCTTGATCTAATATTTTGATTGGTCCAAATTTCAGAACCTTAAAAATAACTAGTTTATAAATTAAGAAAATTAGTTTGAGAAAAAAATAATAAATATAAGGAAAAAAATTGAGACAGATAAAATAACAAAATGGGATTAGATAGGCTTTTTTATCTTTATACTCCGTATAATAAAAAAAAAAACCAAATGCTACATAATAAAAAGTATGTACCATTTGAAATTGTTACCCGGTAAACGATTTTAAACGTAATATTATGATAAATTTTTTTTATTATGTAGCCTTCTGATAAATTTTTTTATTGTAGGTAGTATACAGGTAAAAAAGCCGATGTAGTGGCACTGTCGGGGTTAAAGTTACAAACTACTGTCGTGTATTTGGATTATATATTGCAATCGATGCTTTTAGAAAAGTAAGATTAAGTAAAAGCAATATTGTGTAATTTGATTTGTGTTTATAATAAGGATTGTGGAAGTTTTTATAAATTACTTATGCAAAATTAAAACTTATTTAATTAAAATTTTGTAAAAGTAACTTTTGATAGAAAATGACAAAAAAAGGCATGAATCATATTATATAGATTACACACACACATCTAAATATATTGTGATATTTATACTACATCCAGTCCTAATTATAATACATAGTTGACTCTTTTGACTTTTTTAATCTATTCCAAACAAAACCAACTAGGTCTTATAATTAAGATCGAAGGGAGTTTTATTACACATAAATATAATATTTATATTACATATGTTCCTAATTGTAAAGCCTAATTGACTATTTTGGCTTCATTAATTTTTTCAAAAAAAACGAATTGCGTCTTATAATTAAGATCGGAGGGAGTTTTATTACATGTAAATATAGTTTGATATCTATACTACATTCGGTTTTAATTATAAGACCTAATTGCATCTTTTGGCTTCTTTAATCTCTTAAAAAAAATCAACTGAGTCTTATAATTATGACCGAAGGGAGTTTTATTACATGTAAATATAATATGATATTTATACTAGTTTCAATTTTAATTATAAGACCTAGTTAACCCTTTCAATTTTTTTAACCTCTTTAAAAAAATCACTTGAGTCTTATAATTAAAACTATAGAAAAAAAAATGACAAGAAAAAAAAAACAGTGGCTTTACAATCGGATGAAATAAAATATTATAAGACCTAATTTTGTTTTCTTTTTTTTGCCCTGTAGTTTTGTCCTTATTCATTTATGTCTGTGAAGTACACCACCGACCCACGCGTAAGTTAGCTAGCCGAGTCTAATCAATCGTTTCAATGTCTTGCGAGAAAATTGATTCAAAAAGATCGAGAAGCTTTACATTAGATCACATTATCACAAGAATATGCACACTTTCTTAGCTTGTCACTTTGAGATCTCCATAAAATACCCAAAAGGAATCATTATAAGCATCAAAATCGATGGAAACATATTGGGGGGGGTAAAAAATCGATGGGAACATAATATAATTGAGAGCAAGTTTTGATTAGCTTTTTGAAATTAGTTTTTTTTTTAAGAAAAAGTTAAAAAAATAATTTTAAAAAATAGATAGCTGAATAAAAATTTTGGAAAAAAGTAAGTTTGATAGAATGAGAGTGTCTAAATAATTATTATCAGAATCATTTTTTTTATTTACAAATTATCAAAAAAGACATTAATTAATGTAATAATTGTATATAAAATATAAAATTTCATTTCAAAGATATTTAACATCAAATTTCATAATAAAATAACACAATTTAAATAAATTTGTCTACAAAATTAAAAAGTGCGACATTTATAAATTTTAATAATGATAAAATAGATGAAAAATATATGTATTAATAAATTATAGAGACTTAAGCATTTTTGAATATGAAAGAATTAAACTTCCCACTTTGGTGATTGATTTGTGCTTTCGTTTTTTCTTTTTTCTTTTTTTTTTTTCTGTTTCCAGTTGATTTGTGCTTTCTATATATATTGGACACGCCCTCAAGGGAAAAAACAAATTATCTCATACTTTTCACCTTCATGTAAGCAAATTTTGGTTTCATAAATGATGCCATTATTGGCTGGGATAAATCATCTAAACATATCTATCTTGCTGCTATGCTTCTGTGCTATATATTTTGTGTTGGGTTAGCAAAAATTGAATTTCTTCCTTAACCATGTTAACCTTTGGTTTGTATAGTTTTAATTCAGTTATAACTTTATCATGGTATTTTGATTTGGTAGTTTTCAATTTCTATAACTTTTACTTGGTTATCACTCAGTTTCTGAACTTTAACTTATTATAGCTCAATCTCCATAGTTCTAACCATTTTTTAATTAGGCCCCATATTTCTGAAAATAAAATTTAATACATAACAAAATTCATATACTAAATTATAAAATGATTATAGCTACAAGGATTGAGTTGTAGTGAATTAAATTTTATACATTGAATTACAACTAAGTCAACACTATATAGATTAAATTGCATTGAGTTAAAATGTAGGGATTATAGTACAATTGAATCAAAACTATGGGAACTAAAGATGAATTTTGCCTTCTTCCTCACAAAGAGGAGACAAGCTAGGAGGTTTTTTGGTCCCCGCCATGGGATAAGCTAGCAGTCATATGTGTAAGTAGAGTCGGTAATACGGGTTTTAACCGTGGGCCGAATTTGTTCAAACCAAAATATAGGTGGTTTAAGTTTGGAAAAAAGTGGGACTGTTTTTATGCAAATCTTTTAGGCTCGAAACCATATAGGTTTAGCCAAAATATGTAAAGCCCAAAAGCTAGGGCTATTTTGCTTTTTTTTTTTTTAAATATGTAAAGCCCAAAAGCCAAAATGAAATCCAGATCCCAGAGTCCACTCTCCACTCCTTCAGTCCTTCGTCCAAGTCCTGAAGTCCAAGTATTCAACACAGCTGCAACATTCACACTCTAGTCTACGCAGCTTCTTCACATCATGTTTCAAATTGTGAAGCTTCAAATTCCAACTATATTAATATTGAATGATTGTTGATTTATTGTTTACTTTGTATTTCTATAATGCATAGAGTGTGAACTATTAATTTGTATCTTTTAACTTATAAGTGGAAGTTGACTGATTCCAAACTTTTAGTGGACTTATTAGTTATTATTTATTAGTTGTATTAACTTTTTAACCATTTTTTTTATTGTTTGGTTTTAAATTCTGACGTTTTGGAGAAAAAATTTTCAATATCTTTTTTTTAAAAAATAAATTTTGAAAAATAAGAAAAAAAATGGGTTGGCCTGCCCAAACTGCCAGCCTAATGGTTATGGTTTAGGCTCGACAAATGCTAGTCCATATGAATGTGGGTCTTTTTGACCTGAATCTATACAATCCCAACTGTGGTGACCCCACCCAAAACCAGTGGTCTACCTATATTACCAGCTGTGTAAGAATAGCAGTTGACCAGACTTGCCTCCTTCAATAGAATTCCCAAAAATATTGTGTAGTATGATATCCTAGAAATGAGATAATATTTGTCTTTCATTACATCTACTAGGATAGTTCGGCCTTTCTTTTTGAAGTTGTTAGAATTACATGCTTGTTCTATTTCTTATGCTACTCCCTCTCGTCCTAAATTATAAGGGCTTATTGACCTTTTTGAAGAATTTTAAGAAAAACTTAAAAAAAAAAACTAATTACATTATTTTAAAATATTAAAATTTTTCGTTTTTCTTCAAATTATATTGTTTGACTTATAAATTAATATATAATGTAATAAATCATAATATATTATATGATTAAGTAATATAATTAGCTTTCTTAAGATTTTTTTAAGATTTTCTTAAAAAGTCAACAGGCCCTTATATTTAAAATCAGAGGAGTGCTATGTAATAGGTATCAACTAATATCCTTAGGCCCATGTATACCCCACATCCCATCCTGATCCATAACAGATTATCTGGGCCATAAAAACGGCCCATATTTATTCCCTTACTTTCCATTTATTTCCCTTCGTTAAATTGGGCCGGTTTTCTGTCTTCCCGAAATTTTGGGAGAATACAAGAAAGCATTTAACACATTTTGTTTTCCGTTTGATAAATAACCTATTTTATTTCTGCCGGATAATGATATAAGTTTTATATTTGATATTAAGTATTAATAATCGACTAAAGACTCGTGTATGTGTGTGTCTGTTGAAATTCTATAATGAAAATTTGATGTGCACTATTCATTATTGACAGAGATAATGTCATAGGGTCAATTGGGACACGAGTGGTATTTAAGATTCATAATATTCAGAGTTCTCATGAAGAAGCAGCCTACAACTATCAATCGTGATATTATTTTTCTAAGCGCATGCATCATTCTATTAGAGACAATTTTGATTGAAACACTGGTTAGGCAATAATCATGAGTATATCTTTCAGTTGGGATTTAAATGTTAATTCTCCATATTATGAGGGACTAAATCTTTTCACTAGATCAAACTCTCGTCGGTTATAAATGATAATATTAGTTAATGAATGTAGAAAGTGAATGTAAATTAGTAAAGGAGACTAGGAAGAGGTTGAGGATAATCCATCTGTCATCACAGTTAACAATACATCCAACTTCTATGATAATATTCCTCAACAGTGAAGAAAACTAAAAGAAATAATTAACAAAAAGAGAGTAAAGGATTGTTAAGCCATTCAGTGTGTTTGGATTGACGATTCACTGACCCTATCGCACAATTAAAGGGCCTAAAGTAAGATACCAATTGGGCCAACGTTTTTGGAGTGTTTGAAGCAACGGTCAAATTCATTGTATTTATAGATGAAAAGCATCCAATTGGAGAAGTAAAAAAAAGGTGTTTTCCATCCGATTGGAGTGGAACATTTGGGGTTTTTTTTTAAAAAAAAAATTGTCATTATTTACTCTCTCTGGTCATAATTATAAGACTTAGTTGATTTTTTTTAGATATATTAAGAAAGTCAAAAGAATCAACTAGATTTTATAATTAAGACAAGAGGTAATATAAATATCATACTATATTTACATGTAATAAGACTCTCTCCGGTCTTAAGACCTAGTTGGTTTTTTTAGAGAGATTAGGGAAGCCAAAAGAGTCAACTAAGTCTTATAATTAAGTTTTGAGATATTATAAATATCACACTATTTTTGCATGTAATAAAACTCTCTTCTGTCTTAATTATAAGACCTAATTGGTTGTTTTTGGGAGAGATTAAGGAAGCCAAAAGAGCCAACTAGGTTTTATAATTAGGATCGAAGGTAGTATAAATACCACAATATATTTAAATATATGTGTGTGTAATCTATATAATATGATTTATATACTTTTTAATCATTTTCTATCAAAAGTAACTTTTAGAAAATTTCAATCAAATAAGTTTTATTTTTGTATAAGTAACTAATAAGTAATTTTTACAATTTTTATTGTAAACACAAATCAGATTACCCAATTTTATTTTTTTAAATATATCGATTATAATATTTGATCCAAACACATGAGGCCGATGGACAAGACGATTATGAGCAAAAATGATGGGCACTGCAAGTGTTGACAATATGCTAAATGGTCAGAATTGATTGACATAATAACACCCGCAGTAATTTTACACCCTTCTACAAACTTTGTGTACTTTTTAATATTGGAACTTTGCTTTTATGAAATATTAGTAATAAAAATCAAACTTCTAATTGATGAAGTGCTAAGGAAAACCAAAATATTTTTTTAAAAAGAAATTAAAAAGTTCAATAAGAACCTAGATATACAAATTGTAACTTTTTTTTTAACAAAGAAACTTTTATTTATGGGACACTAGAGAATAAGAGATAAAAAGAAAACTATTATAATAAAAAGGTTTGTATAGTAAAGATTAAGAAAAATTATTATACTAACGACACGAGGTAGTATTTGAAACACACAAGTGGAGGAACTTTTCATCTGATTAGGTCATTTTTATTGTATGGAAAACTGGGCTGGATCAGCCGGTTCAGACCGAAAATCGGTGAACCGGTCTGGTAACCGGTCCGGTTTGCTGTGTATTGTAGGAGTGAACCGGACTGATTGACCTAGTGTGAACCAGTCAACCCGATAGTGAACTATACCGTTTCATACTAAATCAGTTCACCCCTTTTGTTTTTTTTTTAAAAATTCTCTTATAATTTCATACTAATAAGCCTAAAATCTTAATTTTCTCATCGGTTTAGCCCCAATTTAGTTATCCAGTCTAATCCACTGACCCTTAACCCAGTACTTTAACCAGTTTAATGACCGGTTTGATTTTTAATACCTTAGTAATTTCTGAGGCCATGCAAAGAGTGGTAGCTTTAGTGTAAAAGCAGCATATCGGGGGTCTATATTAACATAATAGTGCATCCAAACTGTTTTTGTTTTACTTTCTTTTCCTTCTGATGCTTAGGCAAAACATGGGGGGGAAAAAAAGAAGAAAAGAAAAGAATGGATAACAATCACTTCCAGTGATGCCGTGCCACGATTTGTTGGCTACTTTGGAAGGAGAACTCAAGCACAAAGTTTTTGGTTCACTATAGATGTGGAGTACAAAAGGAACACACCGTCTGAAGACTATACTAGATTGGACATTAGACATTGACCGATCATTTAATAGCAATATATTAAGCTGCACTCAGCACTAACTCTATATATATATACACACACACTCTGAGTCTTATAAATAGGAACTAGGAATATATTATATCATTTAATGCCTCAAAATATTTTGTAGTGTATCCAACACTATAAAGTTTTTTCACACCCTAAATTAATTTTTGGTACATCTAATGTTATAAAGTATTTTTTCAATTATGTCTAGCTCCCTAAATTAGTCAGATTGTTAAAATTAAAATTACATAAAAAATATTTTAGGATAACAGACGCACCTAAAAAGTTTTATAATGTGTTGGGTAATGCATCTTAACCATTTAATGATCAACACAATGATAAGAAGCAATTGAAGTTGCTTCTCTACTATCCACTTCGCATGAACTAATGGAAGATGCAATCAAATCAAATAATATTTGGTTTCAATTATGAAACTTAGGTTCGTGCAAATCGAGATAAAACTTCTCTCACATACTTATCTCAGAATTTAGGTTTACGTAAGTCAAGACAAAACTCCTTTAACATACTTATCTCAGAATCCGTAAAAGTTATTCTCAAAAATTAATCCAAACGGAGAAAAGACAATTGAAAGAACTTTATAGAACCCACCCAAAAAGCATTGTTGTATTAGGGCAAAGTCATAAGCAGAAATTAAGTCTAACAGTCCCTCAATAGAAATATAATTTGCTTGGCAGGTCTTTGTGCAATTATGTTACACGGTTAAAATATCTAATTAGTTGAAAATATTCATTTTGAACCTTAAAATGTACGAAAAATGACCGACCGGGTCTCATTCGTTCGTTAAAAGAGCAGTTTTGGAATCGTAAAGCCAAAATCATACAAAAGCAAACAAGACAATAGCCATCACATTTTGTATTCCCATTAAATTAGAGCCACGAATAAAAAAAATTTGTGACAAATTTGACTTGAATAAAATATTTTCAATAATGATTGCTTGTCATTCAATATGATTCAGATAAATACTCAATTAAAAAAACCTAAAATTAAATATTTAAACAGGTGCTATGCATCTACATTTGATCAATCTGCTGAAAAAGTAGTTAATCAAGGGATACAACGGTACGTGAGATGAGAAGATAAACAAAATAAAAACTCCATGTAATACATACCATGATATGAATAGGGACAACTATAATTCCAAAAATACAAAATTAAACCTCACAAAATTCAGGCCTCAATACAACTCTTCCTCTCACAATGTATCTCATAATTAGGACAAGCACACTGTACACTTCTGATAGGGGGAACAAAATTTGATACTATATAAGGCCGAGGTGCAAAGAAGCGAAATTTGAATCTATGAAAGAGCTCCAATCAAAGAAAGAAGTTAAAATAAGCAAATCAGTGAAACAAAATGCAAAATTTCATCAAAATTTAGTGCTGTAGAAACCGTTCGGTCCCAAGACTGGAATATGTCGAGTTGCTGGAAGGGAAGGTTGCAAAACTGGAATGTGGCTTTGTAGTGCAAAGGGCTGCTGCCCACTTGCTACGACAGGTGGGGGAACACAAAGTGGCATCACTTGACCCATTGTGCTTCCTGCATCAAAAAATAGAACAATGAGAGCAGATGAAGTGAATATTTGATTTTCAGTAAGGACGGACGCTAAAATTGAAGACGTGTACATGCATTACTTTCTTCATGACTTGTTAATCTCATGGCCTCTAAATTTGAAAATCTTCCAAGAGGCAACTCAAACAATTTCATATTTTCATGAACTATACTACTTTCACATGCACAATACAAAAATGGGTGAAAAAATACTTAAAAAAAGCCACCTGAAACGAAGGTGTATTTCTAATAAGGTTAGCACATAAATGGAATCTCTTCAGCTAGAGTGCAGCAAAAAAAGAACATCACACGATTATCGACATAAGCCAGCTATCTCGTGTGTTCTAGAGTTTTAACCATTTTGAATCTTCTGCTAATTTAGTACTATTCTAGATGTTGAACTAACTGGATAATCCGTGTAACAAAGGTTCAAACATCCCCAATCCTTTTTTATCCTCCAACTACGAACACTAGAAACTAGAAAATACCCACTATTCCAAAAGGAATCATACGTGTCTTCTTTTTATGGGAGCAGGATATTTAGTTTCAGTAATTAGCAGTGTGATTAAAGTGTTTTATAATAGCTGTAGCAACCAGCTGAGTTTTAACCATTTTTTCTAGTGATATGGCAGTTGAGAGTCATTATTGAAAACAAAAATAATGCGGTTACACTATTCTTGGTGCGAAAGATATGTTTTTCTAATTGAATAAAACTATGATGCTTTACCTTGTTGCTTTGGAAATTGAACATAATTCATATTTAACACAGGGCGTGGTTGGGCAGGTGAGATCGTAGCACCATGAACCAAATCCTTCAATCACAAAAATAAAAGTAGCAACAATGATGAAATAATACAATGAACAACTTTGAAGGAAAAAGCATTGCATTTAATTCGTATAATGTTTCAAGAAACTAGATGCCGGCCCCATGCTTCATACGGGCACTATTCATGCCCTATGAATAGTGTGGCTTCCTAGAGATTTTATATGATATATTGATACATGTAATGAGAGCAAACTAAAGCATTATATATTCATCCAACAAGACACATCTAACCATTTACAGGCAAAACCCTATAAACGATTCATATTTTTACTTTAATAGTGGAAGCACTCCCTATTGATAATATTCTAATAAACTATCTGTAAATTCTTAATGTTTCTTTTTATCTTCTTGACTTGAACATTTTAACCAAAAGGAAGAAACTTCCCAACTGAAAAGGGTTATAGTTATCCAGTCAATCTTTCTTACATGAGTAACAGGATGGACATGGACAAGCTGCCCTGAACGCCCAACCACAACCTGCATTTAGAAAGGCAATATTTGTTGATGACCAATTGTTCAACAAATAGATATAGATAGTCTTGAGCAAAGGAACAAACAGAATAAGATAAAACAAAGTTAGATGGAAGATAAATCTTTGTCTACTTACAGCAGTAGAACTTGGTTGCATATAAGTTGGTTCAGACAAAACAGGATTATAATGTGCAGCAAACCTCACAGATTGTGTTCGATGGGTCAGCTGTCCAACAATCTGAACCAAATAAGGATGAAAAATAACAACAATAAGCAAAATACATGATTTCAAACCATACCAACGCTTATGACACTTGATATGAAAAACAAATGCCCTTGCAAGTGCATTTTCATGCAGCAAACATGAGAAAAAAATTGACTTTTAAGAAAAATAAAAAACGAGGGGAAAAAAAAATACATACAGGTTGGGTGAATTGAGAACCATTGCCACCATTAGCACCTGTCAAATTACCATACTGAGTGACTTTAACAGGCAAAGAAGGTCGAGGCACAAGAGTATTGAATCCAACATCCGATTGAATAGCAGCAATAGGTACAACAGAAGAGGAATTTGGCAAGTAAGCCATGTTTGCAGCTGTTGGTACAGTTGGCCCAGTAGGAGTAACTGAAATAGGATTTATGAATGATGGAGAGAAAACTTTGGCAGCTGGGTTGAGCTTGAATTCCTAAAAGAATTTCAGAAAGGAAAAACAGTCAAGAGTTTATAGAAAAGCTGCAAACAATGGTCATATTATTTCTAACAAGAAATTCTGTTGTGGTACTTTGTGGCCTAAAACTACGATATTTGGATACAAATTACTTCATTTGACTAAAAGATGTTGAAATATCAAAATAAAAAGAGCAGGTAACGGATCATTTATTCAAAAGTCCCCAGGAACAGATCATAACTGAGAATGCCCTTGACGTACTGATAAATTTATTGATGATCTATAGGTTAGCATGACAAACAAATGCTGGACGTCTTTTGCACACATAATCAAGCCTTGCATCTCTTTAGTAGAGATTGAAGGCAGAAATAATATTGAATTACTTACCTTAGCATTCTTTACTGATTCTGTACTCTTCGGTACAGATTTTGCTGACATACTATGCGGCTCTGAGACATGATCTACAACTTTAGCGATATTTGTAGCAGCAAAGTTGGCTAAATTAGACTTCTCACAACATTGATCATTAGCTTTAACAGATTCTGGAGCACTGTATGACCCATTCCTAGAAGGTTTTGATGTCATGTTTGCATGTCCAAGTTCAGAAAACTCTACTTGTCCTGGACATGCATCAGCTGCAACATTAATAACAAGAAGTAAATAAGGAAAAGCAGAACTTGGAAAGAATTATACTCTTGTTCATTCTAAGACGAAAGCATTAAATAATGCCAGATACCTTGTGCACGTTGTTTTTAGCACCTAGACTTAAATTTTAAATGGGCTTGGTTGACATGCAGTTGGTTATTGACCACAAAAGAATAGAGAGAGAGAGATACATACTGCACATAACTTAGTCCCTATAGTTTTAATTCAGTTAAAACTTATTTATCTTATTAAGATGAAATATTTAAGTAGGATTAGAATTACCCAAGACTTGTAAAAAAGGGTAGCCATCATGACAAGCTACAATAATTTTAGCCATGCTGTCTTAGATAATTTTACGTCCAGTGTAAATTATTCAACTCACTTTCAGGGCTCCGAGAATTGCCTTGAACCTTGTCAACCTGCAGAAAATAATGACATTATGTAGGCAAAACTTCAGCGCATCAAATATATGGAAACAAAGATATCCAATTAACAGCTAGGTTTATGATGACATACAATTTTTTCTTTAGCAAACTCTAACTCCTGTCTGCAATCACCAGTTTGCCCTTTCACCAGGTCATCTTCATCCTGTCTGTCAATAAAACCAGTTAACACATGTCCAAGTGCAAAAAGAAATATCTAATGGACCATTATTGTCCCTAACATTTTAAAGCATGTGTACACACCAAAGTCACATAATGATGATCAACATCAAATCTTACAATCCAAATGTAGCATGATTTTTATAAAATGTCTATATTGAACTATTACTTAACTAGAGAAATTCTAGATTAAAAAGAACAAACTTTATCAGTGCTAATGCCTTCAGCAGTGTTTCCCCAGTTGCTGCTGCTGCTGCTGTTATAATGTCTTATTATCCAATATGTTTAAAGTATTATTATCCTTTTGAGAATTTAGTTAGATCTGACCAAGAATAGAAAACCCTAGGGAGAAAAGCAGGCTTGTTGTCTCCAACACTTATATATGTACCAAATTTCATTAATAAAACATACATACTAAGAAAACTCATTAACGACTCAGCCATTTTCCTTGATATTAGAGCAGTGGTTCAATTTGGTACCCATCAAGCACTAACCTCTAAAACAGAAGAATGGGGTGACTAAAGCTGTCATATCACAAGATAGCCATGAAGGTCCTAAGATGTGAACACAACTCATAAGTTGGACTGTCATATATGGACCAAATAAACACATTTGGGTTTCTTATTAGCCTAAAAATAAGACAATGTCCCCATAGCCTTGAAGTCTTAGACTATACATCTTGATTATTTTATGAATAGTTTTCTCTTCAGCTCTTTTATAATATTAGCAAACACATCAACATTGATTTCTTTGACATTCCAATCTGACTAACAATTCTGGTTCCATCCCTTTCAAGAGTGTAGCATCAATGTGCCTTATTAATATATATGGTTCCAACTTCTTAAAAAGCATTGGTATCTCTATGCTATACATCATCATTTGGCTATCCTGGGACTTTCCTTCCTGGTTTTATTCCGTTGGGCTTCAAAATGACTTCATGGGGTCACATCATCTCCCATCTTGTTTTCAAGTGTCAAGTTCTCCACGTTCTTCACCACATTTTTTGACATCCTACTCTACCCCATTAGATCAGCAAGGTCTGGCAATACAAGATGTGGCCATCCCTGACTTCATACACCAAGACCAACACACTACTGCCACTTCACTCATTAAGGATCACTAAAAAAGCATTAAAAAAATCAATTTCTAATACCAACTATAACATTCCAACAAGCTGTTAATAAAGAAATTTGAAAAAACCCAACACCAAGGTCTGAAATGCTTGTCAGGTTGTTGTTGTGCATAGCCATTAAAGGCATTTATTTCTTTCATAAAAAAAAACATAACAATTTAAAATGCAAAGAGGAGAGTTAGAAATACTCTCTAGCATGTATTAAGTAACAATTCATTAACCTCAGTTCACTCAATGCGTGTCTATCCATGGGAATGGACTTAACATAAGGTACCTTGGTTGATTAGCCAGCATTTTATCATCCATCAGAGACCATTTTGGCTTCTCTGCACTAGAAGCAGTATGTTCAGCTGCCTCTTCATCTTTACTAGTCATATTTACATTAACACCATCTGCAGAAAGCATTACGCCCTACACAAACCCATTTACATAAAACCCATAGTTAAGTTGTACAGAAACAGCATTAGGGACATAAATTATAAATGAATAAGAAACAAAAAATGGCTAACCTTAGCAACAACTTGCACAAGGTCACTTGATTGGATTACTAGAGTATCTATTAGCCCCTCCTTTCCCACATTTGTGTCACCTTTTCCCTTCTTGGTCATCCTTGCTTTCTTCAAAATGATACCTGAACATCATAGGAAGCAGAGCAATGCTATCAAGTTGTTCGACATTCCAATATATGAAAAAATGTCGGTGTTAGATATTCAGATCAGATCTTTCAAAGAATTCATTTTAATGAGTCTGTCTATTTACTATAAATATATATAGAAAAAAGAGAGATATTATCTCACATGTTTTCAAGTTTCCACCAGAAAACGAAACTTCTTGTATACAGCCATTCGCATGAGTTCCAATAATAAACCTCAGATCCAATAATAAAAGCGATCTAAGTAACGCACCCGATGAAAAATTAGTATTGCGATCTAAATTCAATTTCTTCCTTCATTTTATTTAGTAATCAAAAGTTATAGAAAGTGCAGAGCAAACCATCTTTATGTTACCCAATCAAATCACTCCCGCGTTTCATGCACAAAACCAAAAACCAATACAAAAGATAAGTAATATGATACTGATCAGGCACAACAAACAGGATCATTGGAATTTCCCATTCCATAAAAACCAATATAAGCTTCCAACAAAATTCAAATCTGAATGAGTTTCCCAAGGAAAAAATGGAAGAAAATAACAAGTAGAATATTAGATAGTACACCTAAAACAAAAACTCACCGTAATCCTTGTCAACAGAAGCAGTGTGGAAGACTCCAGAATAGACAGAACCATCCTTAACATGCACGTCAACGGGAAGGCCAATGATGCACATAGTGGCGAAGAGCAAAGCCTCACACAGTGAAGAAGAGGAAGAAGAGTCATTTGAGAAGAATTCTCTGCTTCTGCAACCCATCTCTGTGTATTAAATGGTCTCCAATTCAGTGTTTCCCTCTAGAGGTTTCCTTAAAATCAACATAAAAACGACTCTATAAAAAATACAAAAAGGGAAATAAGTAGTTCAAATAATTCTAGAGCGAATAAGTTTAAGTACTCATATTGATCATTAAAATCAAAATCAAATCCCAGTAGTAGCATTTCATTGAAGAATTCAGAATCAAAAGTAAAAAGAGATAAATAAACTACCCAATGACAGAGTAAGAAGCAGAGGGCGTGGCGTTGTAATCCCTCTCACCAAACCCGTCGGACCTGAGGAAGAAGACTCACGGCAGCGGTGGCTCCTTGAGCCGTTCAGCAGTTGAAGATAGTCGCCTCCTTCTCAGTCGGCAACGGCAGCTCCAGTAGAGATAGCGTCAAGTTCTCTCTCCTTCTCACTCACGATGAAGAAGACGGTGATGAAACCTCTCAGATCTGATCGTGCCTTTGATTCTAGCAATTTGCAATTCTGTTCTCTGCGATTTCATTTGTCGTGAAAGCCTCAGCTTTAATCCTTCGCTTTTTGCTTTTTTTTTTTCAATAAAATTTTACTCCTTCCCATATCACTTCTTTGTTTTTTTGGGGAAATTCTAAAAAAAGATAAGTACAGTAGGGAAATCCTAATTCAGTACAACAAAATCAGAAAATTTTAAATTAATCTTTTTTATACTTTTTTGGGTAATTACGAAAATACTACTGAATTTTTCATATCACCAGTTTCGTAATTCACAACACGAGTATATAAATTAACATCAGGTACTACGTATTTACACTGTGAGTTGTTTGTTTTGATGTTAATTTAGATACTCATGTTGTGAATTATGAAACTGGTGTTGTGAAAAATTCTGTGACATTTTCGTAATTACCCAAAAAAAAGTACAAAAAATACTGATCTGAGATTTTTCGATTTCGTTGTATTAAATTAAGATTTCCTTATTTCATTTGTTTTTTTTTGAAATTTTCTCTTTTCTTTACCTGTCACACCACATCTCTCACTTATTTTTTAAAATGTTACTTTTTTTTTTCCTCATGCCCCTAGATCCTAGCCCTAACTCTTTAAAATGTTACTTTTTTTTTTTCCTCATACCTCTATATCCTAGCCCTAACTCTTATAACTTGAGGACTTAACGAGTTATACTAATTCAAATGGGCAAAACTCTTTCCAACATCAAGCTCTACTATTAAGTATTTAACGTAACTACATTCTTAAAACTTGACCTCAAGACCCAAACAACCTCATATCAATTGATCCAAACGTTTGGTGAATAAAATTTTACGGGGTCTTTAATTTCGATGTTTTGCCAACCAAAAAAATTTCGATGTTAATAGGCACAATTTGCATGTAGGTTGGTTCTTTTGATAATTTAAATTTACGGCCCTGTTTGAATGTCCACTTATTCCACTTAATCAGCATCACTTTTATAAGTGAAGTACCTTATTAAAAATTAATTGTTTAAATGGACTGAAAAAATTAACGCTAAAATCAAATAAGTGGTGTCAATAAGTGGTGTCAAAAACATAAGCAAATTGATGAAGCTGATTTCCCTAGCTTATTATTGTTGCCCACAGCTCACATTCTCTCTCATCCCACTCTTCCATTTTGCTTCACACCCCGACAGGTCCTTTGCTCTCTGCACTCTTCCCTTTTCTTCACAGCGACCACTCTTCTCTTTGTTCTTGACGGTGACCACTCTTCCATTTGTTGCTCACGGCTCACCCAGATCTGTGGCATCCATCGACAGGAGGGGGTGTGGGTGCTGAAAGCTGTGTTTTTTCCAGCTGTGGGAGAAAAGAAGTGTCGCAAGTGCTGTTTCGGCAGTTAGCAGTGGGTTGCAATTGGAGGAGTGCTCGACCTTGACCTGAAAATCACCACCACCT
>JBAGKO010000011.1:18496632-18511163 GCA_037177275.1 Acacia concinna | reverse complement strand
ATGCTGAAATTTTAATGGTGGCCTCTTGGTATTTTTAGGGATTTTCTGTGAAAGTTTCAGAATTTTTAGATGACTAGTTGTTAAAAAAGTGAAGTGGATGGCTCATAGACATGTCACGCCAGTATATATAGGGTCAATAGACGTTGACCGTTTGGGGATTTAACGGATGGGTATTTTTGCCTTTTGAAAATTTTCAGGTGCCCATAACCTATAATGAAAAACTTCTGAAGTATTTAAGTCCTTAATACTTTTGTCCCACAAACATTGATAAGTACGGCTATGGGATAGGCGTTACCTATAAAATTAATTAAGCACATGCAACTTTCAAAAAAAAAGAGTTGTTACCTAGAAAATATTAAAACTTATGAATAAAAGAAATAGTTGTTACCTAAAAATAGTTGTTGTTACCTAAAAATTAAACGTCTACAAGCTCCTCCACAGATATGAAAAGTGAAAAAAAAAAAACGTTAAATTAATACACGCTCTTTTTTTTAAAAACATAGACTATTACATGTCAAACACCTCAAAATTTGGCATGAGATAAGATTTAATTAATATAGTATATGCTTGATGGCACATACCCCAAAAGTCAACCGTACTCAAAATTATTGGCAGCAAACGATTCATTGAATCATTGGTACTGTGTGTGCTATGTTATATCTTTCTTTCTTTTTTTATAGAAAAATTTTTGAAAATGGGTTGGGCTCACCCATAATTTAAGGGCAGAGCGAAATCTCCATTCCTCCTAGGTGATACCAATGTCGGGCAGGGCGAGCCGTCAATTACCCTCAGGCGTTAACCTAAATACCTTGAAGGTGTGATGCCTCTCTAAGCGCCACGACTGAAATCATAACTAAGTGGTCTTCCCAAAGATCGAAGACCACTCCATTTATAAATGTGTCCAACCCCTTCACCAGTTGAACTCACTAACGATGTGTCGTGTTATGTTATATCTATATATAAAGACTTTTAGCTAATTGTTGCGATAAGAAGCAATATATTATTTTTAATTTTTTTTTCATATATAAGAAGAATAAGAGAAGACAAATCTCTCAGCCCTTGAACTAAGCTGTCCATTGCGTACAAGTCATGAATAGAAGCCATGTTCAATTTATTGTACACATCGATACATATGTCTCATGAATTATTGGATGGTGATGTGTTTGTTTATTGATAAAATAAATAATTATATAAATATTTTCTAGAGTGTCCAGGTGCTTCCGCTTGAAATAAAAATTACTACAATATTATATATTTTGAACGAATCTTGATCATTCAAATTATTTAATTACTACTATTATCCAAGCAATTACATTTTTCTCATCAAAATGAATATTTATCCGGTTTAAGTGTAATTGTTTTGTTTCATTTTTTATGATACAGTAAGAATAATGAATTAATGATACAGCGATGCATCCTACTATATTCAGGAGGGAGGGGGAGGGCACAATAAAAGTTCTGTTATATAAAATCTATAACACAAACTATTTTATGAGGCTAATGAGTTTAATAGCATATTAATAAAATTAATGCCTATAAACCTAATTAATCAATTTATAGTAATATGAAATATTAATTTTATAAAAATTATATTATTTTAAAAATGAATAAGATTATTTATTTAAAAAAAATTAAACATTTTTTTTATCATACTAGTGTATTTAATCAATTAATATTGACATAAACTTTTAAAGAGGCAAGCAAATTCGTATTTTGATTTTTTTCTTCATAGAGTTATGAAAAACATAAAATAGGCACGCACACACCTTCACCTTATAAATTTATACACTAGTAACTCTAACACTTTTAGTCTTAAATAATATATTTTGTGACAATTATTGTTATTTAAATAATTAAGAAATGTTAGGATTAAATAATTAGAAATATTACGATTAATTAACCAAGAATTTGCTTTAACTTTAATAAACCCACATAAAATATTGCGTGAAATTAAATTACTAAAGGTATAATTTTGTCCATCTAAAATTAAATTTATAATAATTTATGTATACAAATTAGGAATAATATAATTTATTCCTTTTGTTTGGTTTAGGTAAATGTTGTACAATTTTTTGTCCCAATCATGTACTTTATATATATACTGAGCTAAATTATGTCCTAGGTTCATTCATCTTAGATTGATTCTGACAAAAATAAAAAATTATTCTTACAAGAAGTAGGCCTGCATGTTCATGTGTCAGAAAATGCTACTTCATCTGTGGCCTATGAGTGCTTCCCTTACTTTTGGCTACCGAAAGGAAAAAAAAAGGTCTGTTATGTTTGCACCAAAGTGGAAATCCAAATTGGGTGGACCTAAATTTTATAATTTATCAAACTAAATTTTTAAAAAGGTTAAAAACAAATAAAAGTTTGAGTGATCATATATTCATACTATTAATATTATATATATATATATATATATCCCTTCTTCTTGTTTATTATATTTACTATTTATCTACACCAATATCTCTTTTCAATTGGCTGCTATTTCATTGGGATGCGCACCTCTTTCAAAGAAGTGTGGGGGAACAAGACTATTTTTGTAGGCTTGTGGCTTGCTGGTGAGGGTGCTCCGCTCTTAAATAGCAAGTCACGAGATCGATCAGGCATTGAGCAGGTTCAGAAGTAGTCATATATTAGTGTGTGTTTGGGATTGCAATAAAGAGGGTTAAGAGGATGTTTTTGAATGGGAATTGGACTTTTTTTGGTGTGTTTGCTTATTTAGTATGCTTTATTTTAATTAAATAAGATTTTATGTATAAAATATGATAAATACCTCCTTTCACATGCTTACTTCATATTTTGTAATAAGTCACTTATAGTATGTTTGGTTCACTATTTTTTTCACTAGACTTATTTGAAAAAAAAAAAGAACTTATCTCATAAACACCTTTTTTTTTTGCTTATTGTTGCTCATAATACAGACGTTTTAGCCTCTCCCTCTCTCACTCTCTCTCTCATGTTATAATTTATTTTATCAAGTTCTAATTATAATACTTATTTTTTTAAAGAATTTTAAGAAAGCTAATTATATTATTTTAAAGCATTAAAATTTATCATAATATATTTATATATAATAAGACTCCCTCAACTTTTAATTATAATATTCAATTGGTTCTATATAATCGTAGATTGTTAGAGGTTGTCCCTTTAATCAAATTTAAATAGAATATTTAGATAAATGTTTGTTTGTTCCTTAATTTTATAAAGAGTTGTTTCAATTATCTAATAGTATCACCTTTAATTTCATTAAAAAAATATAACTGTGAAACTTTAAATTTTGGCTAAATATTTTCAAATTTTGATGTATTAATTTATTTTTCAAAAATAACAATAATTGGCATTATAAATACCATTTTAAACATGATTTTTGAGCACTAACAAAAAATATTGTATAAAACTATAAATCGTTGATGAAAAGGAAATGTTATCAAATGTTGGTGCATTATTTTTTTAAAAAAATAACAATAATTGGCATAAGAAATATTATTTTAAACATTATTTTTGAGCACTAACATGTTAAAATAGATTATAAAGTATCTTATTGTTTAAATAAAATTAAAGAAACTACATTGAAGTGCTAATTTTTGTGGTTTCACTTTTTCTGATCCTCAAGTATTTAATAATCCATATATCAAATTAAAATCAATAAAAAATATAGAAATGTATAATGAATTGTACAATTTATGGGTGAAGAACTTGTTTTGCAAACTTTATACAACATATATACGAAAAAGGTTTATAGTTAAAATATCATGCCTAGATTAGTAAAAATTGCATGATATTTTAATTTCAGCGTTTCATATACCGTTATCAACATTTTTTTAATGTTTCTCCACAGATTGCATGAGTTTTTTAAAAACAAATTTGACAAAAGGTCAAGTTTAAGATATTATTTAATTTTCAATTTAAGTAAGCTGTTATTTTCTTAGGCTGGAGCTCAATAATTAATGTACAAGATTACACATGGCGCCTACCATCAATCATTGGAATTTTGCTCATTTAAATAATATGTTCTAAAAAGAGGGAAAAAATAAAAAAGATCGGTTTCAGTTTCCTCAAGAAACAATAAGGATTTGAATATTTCTTATTTCAATTTAAAATGATATAATTTAATTTTCGAATTTATATCCTCTGAATTTATTTGGTTATAGTATAGTTGAGACTCATGGCCAAAAGAAAAAAGAAAAAGAGGGTATGATTAAGACAGAGAAAGTCATATGCACTTAAGTTTTTCTTGTCCAAATTATATTAATTTAGAAGAGAATAAATAAAATTATTTTAATTTTATTTTGCTTCCTCCATTCAATAATTAAAGGTACAGCTCAAAGAGACTATTTTTTAGTCTTAAAATAATCCTTACCATCAAAATCAAACAGAATCCATTGATACAAATAATACGAAATTGAATAACGTCAAGACTAAACTCAAACAAGCAAGGGTACTCACACGATCACAAGAAAAATTGAGCTTCTAGTACAAGGGGACAGCAGTCAGTACCACTTGGTTAAGCAAAAATATTTAACAAATATACCAAAAATAAAATAAATATTTTAGATATAATAATATTTTAACATGAATTACTCGATACTAATGTATATCAGATAAATATATCGAAAATAAAACAAATATTTTGACAACAAGAATGCAAAAAAGTAGGTTTCGTTCTTACTCGACTGCGTGCCAAGTTGCTTTCTGACTCTCTGCTCTTTCTTTTCCGTTACTTCTAAATTGTTTGGATTTAATTTTACAAAATACATTTACTATTTTAAATGCGATGCTGGAATTCCAAATGCATACAATTAAATGGTTGAAAATTAAACAAACAACAAAAGGAGAGTCTTTTTTAATTGGGTTTTATAATGTTTCGATTTAATTTAATAATTTCATGGTTATAAAAAGTAAATAAATTTTTTATTTAAGAAAAAAATGATATTAAACAAAAATGAGTTTTACTGCTACATATATATAATTACAACATCAATAAAACAAGACAAATAAATGTTATTGACACCAATAAAAGTCGATAAGTAATGTTAGTATCTTCTGCCAAGTTATAGTTAATGAGTAAGAGGGATGAACAGAAATACACACGAGTTATTTTTTGGCACTATAAATTATGAGAGGAAGCTTGGAGCCTGCATAATAATAAGGCTCTTTTTGCTCAAAAAAAAAAAAAAAGGGCTCTTGAACATTTAGAAAGAGAAGTACAAAATAGGAGAGAGAAGGGAGAAAAAAAGAAGAAGGAAGAAACGGGAGTGATAAATTAAACATTTTTTATTGAAAAAATTACAGTGAGATCCCAAATAAAAGAATTTACGTTAAAGTGCTTCTGAGATACAAATAAATTACTGTCATGTCTCATAATTATTAATGGCGCCGCCATTAACAACTCCGAGATTATTAATTGAGACTTTGTAGTAATATATTCCTAAAACTTGAGACCTAATAGTAATATTTTCCTATCTCAAGACCACTTAGACGTATATTCTTTTATTTAAATCCTAGTGTAAATTCCCTTTTTTTTTCCCTAATAAAGCTTAAATATTCTGATTCCATGTAATGGCCTAAAAGTCCTTTTCAAAGTAAATTTGTTTGCTTTGTTGAATTCAATGACACTAGTGCCAAAACCCTTTTGAATAGTTTTCTATTATTAAACTCATCAATACGCACATGCAAGCTATAAATTTTGTATATATTATTTATATATGATACATATAATAAGGATAAGAAGGCCCTAAATATAATATTTTTGTATGTTATAATTTGACGGCACTATTTAATATGCCATTATGTATTAATCACCCTGATAGGGACATCATTCTTTGAATTAAAATGATCAACGTATACTAAAAAAATTTGACTTGGTCACTAACAAAAGATTATGTGTTGATCCGATATATAATAATATGATTTATATCTTAGAAAGGCATATGTTTAAATTGTTAATATGATGAGTTCACTGATGATGTGTAACATAATATATAAATATCAGTGCAAGTGTTCTTTGAGTTAATATCCTAATTAAATATGCATTCTTGAACTAAACCCCACCCATAAGAACTGTGAACACTGTTCATACCTTGTAAATAAATTTCTTTTAGCTAATTAACTAATTTGAGGAAACTAAGGATTTTAATTAAATTAGTTAATATGATATGTTTTTTTTTCTAAAACAATCTAATCATCTTCTTTAATATTCTCTCCTATTTAATTGTTGTTGGGAAAATTTTAATAAGGTTAATTAGGGAAAATGGATAAAAAATGTGAAATAACTCTTATATTTTAGACCAATATCAACTCTCTAATTAAATCATATATTAAAAACAAGAGAGAGTTATCACTGTATAACATCTATATATATATATTTTTGATAGAAATAACATCTATATTTTAATTGGTAGATGATAATTGATAGTTGATTTTAAAAACAAAAAAAAAAGACTAGGAGTATTTTTTTGTCAAAACTTAAGATAAAATTTCTTTTAAAAAATAGCAGATATTAATTTGGGAGAATTATGACTAATGACTAAATTTACAAATATTTAATTCCTGAGAACCACCGACAAATTTCCATTGCCCCATTTGTCAATTTATGCTGTTTGAGTGGTAAATAGGAGTTTTAACTTTGCATTCATTAAGTGAATGGCTAAAACTAATAGTTTGATTATATTTGAGGACATTCTTAATAATTAATTTGTACATTTAGTCTATGACTATAACTTTCCAATAAATTTTCTTCAAAAACAATAAAAGAATAATTTGTGGAATCCTTTCATATCAAAATTAAAAAGAATACAAAATAAAAGTGGGAGAATCTCAGACTAAAAAGGGGGAAACAAAAAAATCAAACGGCAACACGTGGGGTTGGGGAAGAAAACGAACCCTCACATGAAGAAAGGAAGGAAAAAATTGCAGCCGCCTTGGGCAGCAATAATAGTAGAGGAAGAGGAGGGCCATAATATTTTCCATGAAGAAGTCACTTTTTAATTTCCACAAAGTTGAGAGAAAGAAAGGAAGAAATAAATAAATAATAATAATAGAAATAAAAGAAGGCATTAAAAAGGCTTTCTGGTTCATTGACCAAGGACTTCTTCATATAAGAAGACAAAGACCCCACCACCACTACCTCCACCACCTCACAACACAACACAACACAACACAACACTACTAGTTTTCAACTTATTCACGCAATTGAACAGCTTTCAACTTGGCTTCTCCCATTCCTCCATCTGTTCCTGGGTCCCATTTCACATGCCCCTCAAGATAAGCTCTACCAAAAAAAAAAGGAAAAAAAAAAAGAGAGAGTGTGGAAAGCATCATATCAGGACAAGCCATTCTTCAATATCCTGACTCCCATACTACATTGCCTCACCAAAGTGATAATGAAGTGTGATTTATAAGTTTAGAAGTATTTTTTCACTTGGTAAGTTTGTCATTTTGGATTTGACTCTACTTTTGGAATCATACAATTAATAATAAATGTGCTTTCATAGAAAGTCTAATATTCATGAAGAGTGTTATCAGTATAGGATAGATTCTAATCAATAAGAAGTTGTGTTGTGGAGCCAATAGGATGGTTAACACTTGAAGGCATTGTTCTCAGACCTAGACTGGATCAGCTAATTCGACTATCCACGTAGGGAGACCTGCAAAATAAAATGGGTTATATAAACGGACTGATACAATCTTTAATCCTAAAGTTTGTCCTCTTTAATATATAAAATTTCATTCTATTTAAAATATTACTCCCTATAATTTAATATTAACCTAAACCATGTTGTCTCTAACCGACCAAAACCCATGGTTTAAAGTTTGAAGCAAAACATAATATTAATCCTTTACAAGTCCAAGATCCTACTAGTTATAACACCTTCCTAACCAATTTTCCTATGAAACCCTAAAGTAAAATCATGGGTTTAAGTTTTAAAAAAAGAAAAACAGATGTAAAAAGAGAGAAGCTATCTTTTTATATTTATGATTTGACAATACTTGAATCAGAAATTATCAATCAGTGATTTAGAATAAAGATCAGATAGCTGTCAAGAGAGAGGGAAAAAATTATGGTAGAGTTCATTGTATCATGTGTCACAAAACTAACACTATTCATAATCTTCACATGCAAACAAGTGAATCCCACCAAATAGTAGAGTCCACTAATGAGTCGTTTACAATTCAAAAAATAATGAAAGAACATCTTTTAACATAAATGGAGCCCACTTAATTTGATTATATGACAATTACAGATAGTTAGGCTCACAACAAAGAGACTATAGTGGAACTGAAATTTAGAGAGACTACTATAAAAAACTTATTTATATCACATTCATTAATTCATTACATAAAAATATTTAATACAACAGGGGCTACACTGATATAACACACAAAATACAGGGCTTCAAAATGGGATATTCCATTTTTTATTAACCCCATAATATTAATAATAATACCAGACCTGCCAAGCACAATATAATAACAATATCTAGACCCTACAAGGACTCTTTTCCCTTTTTTTCTTCTTTTTTTTTTTGGCCAAAACCTACATGGATTACATGTGAAGAAAAATGTAGTGAACTATCCTTTTAGGCCACGGGATCTTCACATGATATGAAGGGAAAATTACAAAAAAAAAAAAAAAAAAAAAGTCCCATGATACGAGTTTCTCTCAGTCACTTTCACTGGGGATACCATATTGACGATAAATCTGGTTGTTTCTGAAGGGATTCCATCCCTCCTCCACCTCCTGCTTGTAAATCATCCTTAAAATCAAATGAGGCCAAATCACAAGGGGACCCAAACATTAAATTGAAATTGTTGTTGTTATTGTTGTGGTTGATGATATGGTTGTTGGCTTCAAATGGCGAGTTCATAGCCTTGAACCGGTCAAAATGACCTTCCTCACGAGCGAACATCGGCGGATTATTGGACATATTTGAGTCTTCAAAGAAGCTCCCATCCATAACAAGTCCTTGGCCATGGAAGAAATTGTTCTGCTGCTGCTGCTGAATGTTGTTGGAATGTGGGTTTTCCACAGCCACACGGTTACCAGAACTTATGTTCTTGCTTCCCTGAACATTTGTATCATAGACTGACATAAGGTCACTAATCATTTTCTGGCCATCTTCAGGAACTCCAAGACCTGATAGGTTCAGTGAAGGTGCAGCAAAATTAACAGACTGAGCTGTGGTAGTAGTAGGAGGAGGCTTGGGTTGGACAAAAGATTGAGGAAAGATAACTGGCTTGATCTCATTAACATGAAAATTTGACCCAGAAAAATCTGAAGAACCGGCTCTATACGGGCAATTCAATTGATGATTGTCCCGGGATGTTCTATCAGCAAAAGCGAGACGAACATCGTTGTAAGGACATTGAGGTTGCTCACATGTGTAGATTTTTTGGTTCATCATCATGTTGAAGTCACTAGGAACCTTCCTCTTCCTCATGAAGTCCAAGTTTGTGACAATCTCTCCCTTGAGTGGAAAAGAAGGTTGCTGAATTGGAAGCCTTCCCCTCATTCTATCCATGCCAAGACCGGATGGATTGAGATTATCGGGTTTTTGTTCCTCCACATCAAAGTTAGCCTCATCCTCAGCACCTTCAACATCATACTCGCTGCCTTCATTCAACACCAAAGATCCACTGCCTCCAGCTGAGGACAAGGGAGGGCAATAATCAGGGTATAGTTCTCTTGCCAAAGCCTCCTCCTGGTTGATGATGGCGAGCCAGGTCGCGCTTTCCTTTGCTGTCATTTTATCCTGAAGGCACTTGGATTGCCTCACAAGCTTGCGAATCTTGGCGATATCAGGAGACATGTGCTTTATAACAGCAGTTAAAACCCCAACCTTCCACGCCTTCTTCAGGTCATGTGGCTTCTTGTAAGGTGGAGCGCCTTGATCTTTAGGCAAGCCAATCTGTGGCCACCAATCTTCATTCCCATTGGGCCACCACGGTGGAGAAACTCCCTTCTCTAATGGGTACCGTCGCTGAGGCGGATCACAGTGTTGCATCAGCGCTGACAAGAGAGAACCTAAGGTTGTGTCCTGGAGCTCTTGCAGGGTATGTGGAGTTGGGCCAAGAGAACTGCATCCATCAGTCTTGCCTGGGATCGCGTTATCAGCTTGGTATTTGGCTATAGCAGCCGGGCCGTTCCTATCAAATCTGACCTTATCCTTCCACCATTCACGAAGATTGTCAGAGGCACCGGTCACCGGTTTTCCCTTCTCCGGAATTATCCCATAAACAAATCCCTGAGCCTTGCAGACTTCCATCATCTTCAGCATGTACTTCAAGATCCCGTCTTGAGCCCTTGACATCTTCTTTCTCCTTGCCTGTTCTTGGGACTGCCTTTGCTTCACAGTATCTATTCCTTCCTTTGATTTGTTTTGCTCTTTCAGCCGTTTCAGGCGCATCTTGTCCCTCCACACCCTCCTCTCGAGCTCATCCACGTCGTCGATTTCATCATCAGTGTAATCATCTTCAACAGCCACCTCTGGTTCAGCCTGCCGGGCGACAACATCTCCTCCTTCTCCAAGGGGAGCAGAATACATATCCAGATCACCACAAAACCCTATGTCTTCAAACATCATCATCCTTTTATACACAGATCACAGACTCAAAACCTTGAATTAGATTTACACCTGTACAAAGACATGAAATAAAGAATCATTTAAAAATCCGTAAAACTAAACAAACCAAATACTTTCCATGTCAAGAAAAGAGTGTTTTTAGCCATAGGATTTTCATCAATACACTCTCCTCTTTCATTTCTAACACAGGAATCTTAGATATTGGGGAAAAATGGCATCGAGAATCTAAAATTTACTGATCATAAAAAAATATTAAGAACAGGACTCCATATAAATTCTTTCAATCTGTCAATACATAAGACAACCAAACAGGACTTAAATGACTGCACAGATCTAAACTATGAGAACAAAAACATCCACAGCCACTGATATGGTGATTTATGAAGAGGAAACTTTTAATTTCAGATTAATATTCTCTCAAACAATCATCAAAAGGATGCAGCCAAGAGAGGAATCCAGGCTTCTTCAAGAACATAAAGCAAATATTAGCAAAAATTTCTGGAAAACTTTCCAAGCAGCCCTTCAAAACAGAATCTAAGTCAAACTCAATCACTCAGAAAATTAAAGAGCAAGTTCAAAAAACTGAATTGGATCATGAATCCAAAAACAGATAAAATAACCCATTATAAAGACTCATACAGATCCACCAGGCACCAAAATCAGCATCACTTTCAAAAAACCATAAACCCCCGAAGAAATCCCACAGATCGTATTGAACAATCACAGGCTACCACGAAAGAAACAAAACAACAAACAGTTAAAAAGCAAAGCAGAAAGCAGAAGCAGGTAAAAGAATCTCACCAGAAGATCCCAAAAAAACTGGGACTTTCTCCTCTCTTGCAGTCAGCACAGGTCAACCGAAGTAGAATAACAAGAAAAAAAAAGAAGAAGGTGGGCTTCTGAGAGTTCTTTCTTCAGAAGAAGAAGGAAGATACGAAGGAACAGAGAGAGAGAGAGAGAGAGAGAGAGGGAAAAGGAGGAGAGAAGTGAGGAAGATGCTGGTTTTACTGCTTTATAAGTGGAGGCGGGGTCCCCTGAGCGCTCTCTCACCCTGATGAACGTGAGAGAGAAAAGAGAAAATGGAGGTATTGGTGAGGTAAACCCAAAATTGAGGAATGTGAAAAACGAAAGGAGGGATATTTATATGTATGTTTGGTGCTTATCCATCTCCTACCTAGGGACGTACCCGTTCGATTTTCGGCATTTATTCATTGCTCTGTGAAATTATGAGACGCGTTCCTTCTGGGTTGTAGAATACACGATTTTGTTTTTAACCTTACAAAAGAATAATACGCGATTTTCTTTCTGTACAATACAACTAGAATGTAAAATAATACTACTACTAGTAGTATTAACTCTTTCCTATTCTTTTTTATAAGATATAAATATAAATAATATGTAAAAAATATATAATTTATTTTTTATAACCACTCTTATTTTATTGACAGATAATGAGGCATAATAAGATTAACTAACAATTAAGTGGGAAAAAAATAAAAATAGGATACTAAAAATTTCACATAGGTTGTTACTCTCTGAGAAATTCTTGTGTGAACTTAATTTACTATGTTATTTGTGTCTCATCAATTAAAATATAATAAGCCATGAGGTAATTTGACATTTCCTAAATATAAACTGACATTTTAACAAAATTAAAGGATTTAACAAAATTCAATTTTCAATTACTCATGACATCTTAATTGATGAATTCTTTTATTTAAAAATATGAAATAGATGTGGAGTCAATTAGGATTGATGTAAACTAATCCGGCTATAAATAACGTGGCAAATTATGTTCATATTAGAATGTCAATAAGTAGGAATAAATTACCTCCAAAATTTTTTATATATAAGTGAGAGTATATTTTTATAAGAAATAAAAAAATATTTTTTAATTTAATAAGCTTACTTTTTATTTTTGTTTCTTTTGGATTTTTCTTTTTATTCCTGTATATTAAATGGATTAGAAAAATTTATAATTTGTTCCTTGAACGTTAATCAAATATTGTGTATTAATTAAAAGAATTAGCAAAGGCGTCATTGCCCTATACTGATTTTTTTTTTTGTGTGTGTAAGATTTGAAGCTAGAGAGGTTTTACGCTAAAGCGTGGCCAAGAATGTAATTTTCTTTTTCTTTTTCTAATTTGATGCCTTTCACTCATAATGGTAAAATTAATTCATATATTGATGTTATATAAAAATAAAATGTATGACCATTATCATTTTACTTTTATTATTGCACTATTATTTGTTAATTATTCATATGACTATTGTATTATTCACGTCAAAAAAGAAAGGCTATTGTATTATTACTAATTTTAATTTTCTTGTCACTTTTAAAAATTTCAATTTTTAAACGAGTACAGCATTGCTGATAATTATTTTGAACTGTAATGGTAATTATAATTCTTTTCCAATAATAGTGTTGACCTGAGTCAACCATTCCCATCATAGTGTTAGCCAAAGAGCATAAAATCTCTTGGCCCTTTCCACCCCAAAAGGATCTAGGAGGATTAGATTTTCACGACTCTTAGAGCAACAAATATTTAATAGCCATAATTTCTTTTCTGATAAAAAAATTCCTTTAATTTTGCACAATGTTTCATTTTAATTTTTTAAGGTCAGCATTCCTTTAACTAAAGGCCAACGAAAAAAATACCATCCTACTAACTAGTTTTTTTTTTCTTCGTCAAAGGAAAAAATATCATCACCCCCTCCAATTTAATTAACTAGATTAACTAAATTTATAATTATTGATTAAATTTGAGCGCACAAGCCTATGTTTTTGGGGTAAAGGGGTAATTTTATCTTGAAAGTTTCATAAGGGGCAATTTTGCCCCTGCCACTATTAATTGACCAAATATATCGAGCTAATAGTCTACAGGTCATCTACTTTATTTTTGTTAAGGTGAAAATTTATCCTGAAAGTTTTAAATCCATTAATTTTGACCGTTAGTTGACCAAATATGTTAAACTAGTAGTCTACATGTCATTCAGTTTATTTTTGTCAAGTTATAAATTTGTCTCAGAAGTCTATCTGTCATCTAAATTCATCTTTTTTAAAAGTTCCAGTACAAATTTTCACCTTACTAATAATATAGTAGATGACTTGTGAACTGCTAATTCAACATATTTGGTTAACTAACGACAGTAACAAATTTGCCTCACTTATGAAACTTCTAAGGGCACAATTGTCTCTAGAGCAATACTTCCAGAGTAAAATTGCCCATTTACCCATGTTTTTGTTACCATATTTCTTATTTAAATTTTAAATATGCTATATCATTAATGTTTTTATCACTATCTAACTAGATTATTTTTAAGTATCCTTATTTTGCCAGGCATGCTATCGCTTTATTACTTTTATACTTTTGTTATCAATATTTAACAAAATTTTTGTTTTTTGGAATAAAAAATATAAGAAATTTTTTCTCTGGCAAATTATCTATTTTATTTTATTTTATTTTATTTTATTTAGTTACATTCTCATTTTCCACCACAAAACGACTGAATTATTATAGATACCGAACGCGTCTCTTCCTCTGATGCCACGCTTCTGTGGGAGTTTCATGCATCCAATATCTGAACACATTAATTTTTAATTATATTAAATGTGTTTATTTAAGAGCTTTTCTCTTCATATATTTATTCCATCTTATTCATTTTACAATTCTCAGGATGCTCCATGAATAACTAAATAATATTGCTTATGAATAATTAAAATAGTGACAAAATGATATACCTATATGTTGAAGCTTCTTCAAATTATTACATATAAATATATATATATATATTTTATTTTCTTACATAAAGTAGTACAGTATTTCCTATTTATCTCCCACGAATATATGTCAAAGTCTTTATCTTTAGAAATATATCATAGGATAGATCGTATCAATCTGTACGTGATATTGTTTTGGTGAAAAAAAAAATTTTTTTTTGCCA
>JBAGKO010000011.1:18460039-18472707 GCA_037177275.1 Acacia concinna | reverse complement strand
CATCTCTACATAGGCCTAATCCCACTCCATATCTGAAAAGGTCTTCACCAACAATGTTTGATCTTCAGGAAACATAGCACACATTAACAACAGCAACTTGGCTTCTTCGGTTGCCAAATAATCATAGCTTAATTTAAGACAAGCAAAAGCATCCCTCACACCTTTATCCACATCATTGATTATTGACTTTGCATTCTTCAACTTATGCAACATTACTTTCATTTCATCAATCCCTTTTCCATTCAAGCAAGTTCCCACCGCTTCAATTGCAATGGGTAAGCCCTTACATTCCATAGCAATCAATCGTGCCACAACTTCTTTATTAGCATTATCAACATTGGCATGATTTTGAAACAAATTCCAAGCATCATCTGGATTTAACAAGTTAAGGTGAATTATCTTTTCACATTCCATCAAGGTACATACCTCTAGACGACGTGTGGTCAGCACAACTTTGCAACTTCTTTGCTGATTTCCCCCAAATTGAATCCCTATATCCTCAAGATTTAGCTTAGCCCATGCATCATCCAATATTATCAAGATATGTTCTCCACTTTGTAATCGTAGAGCTATTCTTTTTGCCCTTCCTGTTTCAGATTTTTCCTCTAATTTGATCCCCAACGTGTCAGCAATTTCATCTTGCGTTTTTCTTATATCCAATCTTTGAGAAATTGTAGTGAGCACAACTCGATCAAACTTGAGTGACTCTTTCGCTTTCTTTCCCACTTCTGTTACCAAGGTGGTTTTCCCTGACCCTCCCATGCCCCATAGCCCAATTATGGAGCTACCATCCGCATCTTGTAATGCCTCCAGCAACTTATCAAAAGCCTTCTGCGTAGAGTTAAAGAACTTGAAGTTTTGGAAAGATAGATACTCTATATCTGAAGCAATAATGGGATGGGAAAACGGACTGAAGTTTTCACTTTTTGTACTCAAATCAATCATCCTTTGGGCTGTCTCATCCAACTTTTCGCAAAGACAATATCTCCTCCAAGTAGGGCACCATCCTCTGAGGTAGCCATTGTTTTCCCTTAGTTCTTTCTGCAATTTCTCCACCTCTTTTATGATACTCTCCACGTCTTTCTCCCAGTTTGTAACCTCACCATCAATCTTCTGAGTCTTGTTATTGGCATTTCGAATACGTTCACGCACTCTCCCTTGCTTGTGTATCAGCTCCTCCTTTTTGATCTCAACATCTCTTGTGATTTTGCCATTACAAAACAAATATTGTAGCTGTTGAGAAGTTGGACCTACCAAATGTTCACCAACTTTTTCTACTAACCACTCTACCGCCTTTTCCATTGAATATTAATAGCAACCTGAAAGGAGAGGCATTCACCATCGTCAAACGGTTAACTCAAAATTTCATTTTGAAGAATTGAAGCAGCTTGCCTACTTAATCTTTCATGAAGATATCATCAAGATGAAAAAGAATGATGTCTTTTCTGTCTGGAGTAAAATAAGAAAGATCAATTGTTTTTGGTTCAGCTTTCTTGCTCTGATATTCGGTCTTTTGGGCTCCAGCTATGTTCAGATATTGGAGTAATACAATTTAGTGTTTTACGTTTTTATTTTTTTCCCCCTAGTATTTCGATGCAAAGGTGAAAGAAAGAAGAAGCAAAAATGTAGTGTCCAAATGACAGCAGCAATTATTAGCAACTAAAATGCTACTCATACTTTGAGAATAGAGAGATATCACAGTAGATGCTTATGTATGTATGAAAAAACAAATAGAACACTGGGAAAAAAACAGAAAAAGAAACATCTGAAAGAATAAGCCTAAGTGGGAAAAAATTAGACTTGATTCAGGAGAGAGACATTGCTTTATACCTGTGATGAATTGCACTTTAGACTTGGCTTGTAGATTTTCCAGAGTGAGAAGTTTGAGTGGTCAACTAAGTTGAAACTCTTGGAAGTGAATAAGATGTTTCAGGCTTTGATCATCAGCAGGCGCCTTCCATTTTCCGTCTCTTTGGACTCGAAAGCACACCGTCCAAATTGGAATTTCAGTAACTTTTGTTTTACATCAACTTAGTGAAACATATATATATATATATATATATAAAGATATATGGTCGACTTCATAAATCAATCAAATAACATATTAATTTATATGGAATTTCAGAGTTGTCTGTATAAATTTAAATGTAAAAAATTACTGGTAGTTTTTTAATGTGAAGAAATTATTATATGCGACTTCAAATTTTTTTTAAAAAAAAATTGCAATTTACGCTTCACTATTCCCCCCACTACCCATAGGAGACTATAGTTTTTATGGATGTGAATTATAAAATTGTGAGATACTGAGATATATGGAATTACGTTGTCGACATACATAACAGATTCATTTATTGTTGGATGTGATTTTAATGAGTTCTTACTCCTAGGATGCAAGTGATGTCAACTTAAACTTTTTAGAAAAGACAACGATCATTCTGACTAATTTTTCAGTAGTTCCATCGTGAAACGATATTGACAGATAAGTATAAATAAGTTTAATAAGTTATCGCAGGAATAAATTTTTATTCATATGATTTAACCCCTTGCCGAAATTATTTAGGAGTAATATAATTTTCATAAATAATGGTATTTGAACTTATATCAACTGACATTCTTGAAAATTATTGCATGCTCCAAGGTTATGACATTCACATACCCTCTTTACTTGAAAAAATCTAGAAAATAAAAATGAAGGGGCAAAAAAAGAAGTGAAAGAGAATGCAAAAGGTAGATAATTACATATTCTCTTAGTGCGCAAGGTCGTCCAAGTAAAAGCAACCAAAATATAGAAAGCTATTATATAGGAGAAAAATAATTACATATTTTCACAGTATTTTAATAAAATATGTATGTGTTAACAGTGAATGTAAAAAATATAATTCAATAAAATTAAAAAATATATGTTCATATAAAATATATTTTACTTAATTATTTGATTTGGACACTTTTTATAAGCATGAGTCAAAATAACATAATACTTGAAAAGTGTTAATTAAATAAAGTTTTTGGAGAGATAATATAAAAATATTTTAATAAACAAAAATAACATGCACACACTTGTATGTACGTTATAAAAATCATAAAATATTAATTTGTCTAACTAAAAACTATTTCTATTTATAAAGAATATAAATAACGTGATATTTAATTTGAAAAGTTTGTTTAATACTACATCTAGTCTTAAATATAAGACTCTTAACTTTTTTTGGAGAAATTAAAAAAATTAAATAATATACTTTAAAATATTTATACTCATTGTTTTTTTAAAAATTAATTAGTATGACTTATAAACTGATATATAATCTAATGATATATAACATATAATATGATTATGTAACTTATTTAACTTCCTTAATATTTTTAAAAATGTCATCGACTTTTATATTTAGCAATGGAGGGAGTATAATATTTCCCCTGGCACATGCACTTAACGGGCTCCCATTGCACTGGGAAAGCTTATGAACTGCAGGATGTAAAAGGGAGATTGTTGCATGTTGTCATAGTGCGCTGGGTACCCCCATATATAAAAGTGATCAAAATATAGAAAGATATTGTATAGTAGAAAAATAATTACATATTTTAGCACGACCATATCATTCATTCATACTTTCTTTAATAAGAAAATGTAAAAGTGTCGAAAAGAATGAAAGAAAAGACTAAAAAACTTCTTTTTATTTTAAAAAAAAAGAAACAAAAAAAATCATTTGAATGATCTTTTTTTTCTTTTTTAATTAAAAATTGAAAAAAAAATAACCAGCCTAAGGACAGAGTAATTGTCAATAAATGAAAATGAAAACTGCTCCAACAAAGCTAATTTATTTTGGGAAAGAAGTGACTCCCTTCGCCTTCCTCTAATTAGTTACTCTATATTTAATGTATCTGCCATTAGATAGACTTTTAATGGTTAAAATTTAATGATATATATTAAAATATTATTATAATTTTAAATATAATAAAACTCTATCATTAAAAGTCGATCTAACAGTAAAGACAAGTAGAGAGTAAATGGAAAGAGAAATCAATGGAGATATAGTAGAATAAGAAATCAGAAAAATGGGATAATTCATTTTGTAAATATATATGTTTTATATTCATACTTTAAAATTAAGAAATTAAATTCCCTTTTGATTTATGTTTCATGATTGATGCTATATATATGAATGTACGCGAGAAAATGTTTTTATTAAAATTGGGTAAATATATATTCTTTTTTCAAAATTATAAATATTTTTCATGAAATAAATAGGAGATTCGACAATTTTTTAAATAATTTTACTAAATAATTTTGGGATTTTAAGTCTTGAAAAAATTCCTGTTAGAATAAAAGTAAGGTAATTTTTATAGAAATGTAAAATATTTAATTGAAAACAATATATTATAAAAAAATAGGGTTAAAGTGCTTACAAGTATTTTTTCACCTGCATCCTATTTTATAAAGTATCCAACACCTTAAAAAAAAAAATTCCAATTGTATCAATCACCCTAAAGTGTTGTTTTGTACAATTATGTACTTGACGGTGGTTAAACTACTTTAGAGTGTTGGATACATCTAATGAATATGTTAAGGTGTTGGGTGCAGCATAAAATATTCTTGAATATTGAATATATATGAAATGAGAATATATGATAGGGTGGTTGATGCCCGTACATTAATTGCAAAAAGTATTTTTAAAAAAGAATCAAGGGACAGAAACAGCGTTTAATTTGTTATTTATGTTTAAGCTACATTTTGAAAAAGTCAACATGTGCATTCGTGGAGTGAAATGATTAATTAATTATATATCTTGTTCCCTAGGAAAACACCGTAACAAAAACTTGAAAAGTAAATTTCATGACGTAGAATATGAAAAATAAGAAAGATCAATTGGAGTGGCTGAGGGCTAAGGCCTTGTTTTAGATCAATATAGAGTAATTAATTAGGAGAAGGCTTTTTAGATCTAAATATACGGTTTTAGGTGGCACTTCCTATCACACGAGTTGATTGAATTTAAGACAGTTAATTAAGTTATTTAATATGACCTTGTTCTTTTTTTAAAAAAAAAAAACACTCTAATCATATCTCTTAATTTCCTCCATCTTTCTTAATAAAAGATTGATAAATATGATAAATAGACTATCTTTTAACCTATGTTTAGATGAAAAAAAAATTAAGAGATTGATATGAGTCCATCCTCCTATTTTCCTCTCACTAGTCCCTCCATCCAAACATAGCCTCAAAGTATAACAAATGGAAAACATTGATCATGATCAGAAAATGAAAGATAAATAAATAAATGAGGTTTTGATGTTCATACCAGATGAACTTCCTGAATTGAGCTGATGATTGTTGGTGGCTTGCAAATTTTCAAGAGCTTCGGTCCTCAACTGGGGCTGGAAACATCTTTTCAGCCATTTAGTTTTGGTGGTGGCTTAAGAGTGAGAATAACAGATTTGCAGTGCGATGATTGAGTCGTCAACTAATTGGAACTTGCAAGTTAGGAGTAATAGTACGTAGAAAAGATGTTTCAGGTAGGCTTTGATCAGTAGGTTTCTTCTATATCCGAACACATCCAAAAGTTAACAAGCAATCTTGTCATTTTTATTTTTTTCCCCAAAAAGTGACAAGCGTTTTAAAATTGAAATTTTAGAATTTTGATTTATATTAACTTTGTGATGTATATTTATATCCTAATTCTGATGAGTTCTTAGGCGCAACTGACATCAAATTAAAATTTTTATAATAAAAAAGGAAAAATAACTTTCATTTTGACTAACTTTTCAATAATTTGATCGTAAAATATTAATGTCAAGTATTATAATCTAAATTTTTTAAAGCCCTATTTTTGGGTACCAATGTCTCAACAAATTAAATGAGTCAAACAATTTATTGCTAGAAGAAATTTTTATTAGTATAATTTAACTCTTTGGCCAAAATTATTTTAGAAGTTATATATTGTTCATAAATGGAAGGGTGTTTGAAGGAATATCAAAATGCCATTTTCAAAAATAATTGCACAAGATTTTCATCTCAATCACATACACTCTTCAATAATAAAATTAAAAAGAATTATAATGGAAAGAAAAATAAAAGATGTAAAAGAGGATGTAATTTGTATAAGGGAGATTATTACAATTTCTAATTAGTCTCGGTTCCTCCAATAAAAGCAATTAAAATGTAGAGAGATGTAGTGTAGTTGAAAATTAATTATATATATTTTGACAATACCGTACCATTCATACTTTCTTTAATCCAAAATGTATGCAAGTGTCAAAGGAAAAGGAATGGAAAAAATATGATGATGAACAAAATTAAAAAATAGAAATAAAATAGTACTTGAATTATCTGTTGTTTTGTTTGCAAATAGAGGGAAAAAATGATTTCTTGATCGACTCGAGAACGGACCAATTGTCAATAAATGACGATGAAAACTATCCCAATAATATTAGATTAAGTTGTGCCCTAGAAACTGAGAAACGAAAGAAAATGACAATTAATTTTGTATAAATTTATGTTAATGACACTTTAAAGGGAAAACCTTTTTGCACCACCTAGATATTGGAATGCATGCACGTAAATATTTTTATTAAAATGTTGGAAACATTCATTCTATTTTCAAAACAAATAGATCTTTTTCATGAAATATATAATTTTGGGGATTTTAATCTTCAAAATAAATAAAAATCCCTCTTAGTTAAAACTGAGGGTGAGAACACATGATTTATTAATTACTCTAAAAATCATTTGTGCAAATCAATATTAGAATAAATATATGGATGATTCTAATAGAAATATAAAATATTGAATGCAAAATAATGGATATAAGAGATGGTGTCTTTTTTTTCTCCTTTAATCCTAACACTGCTATAAAAGAATATAGGCATTAAGATTTAAATGTTAAAAAAAAATTTATATATTGACAGATTAAATTTAATTTTCAAAATAAAAATGATAGTCATGAAATATCAATATTTGGGACTAGCAATGTTAAGGTTAAATGACTGAAAACATGGATTTTAAAATTAAGGGACTAAACTAAAAAAAATTTACAAAGTTAAAGGACTGTATTTTCAATTTTTCTGTTTAGTTCATTATTTTGCTATTTTTTTCATATTTAAGGATATTTAATTATTTATACACTAATTAATTAATTAATTAATTCATGAAGTGGATTGTTTGATAATAACATCCAATGTTCTCGGATTAAACCATTTCATTTTCAAAAACAGATGCGTACCGCTTCAAAATCAATTTTTTATTCCTTGAAGATCCTGCATATCAATCTTTTCCTGCTTCATCTTTAAATATGTAACAACCACCTGAAAAGTAAATTTCATGACATAGAATATGAAACATAGAATATGACAAAAAAAGAAAGATCAATTGTTGTTATTAGGGTTAATGTTATATTTGGTCCCTCAAATTTACCTTTATTTTAGTTTTGACCCCCTTAATTTTTAAACCATTGGTTTTGGTCTTTCTATGTGCAAAACGGTTCAGGTTTTCATTAAGTTATAGGGACTAATATTTTAAATGAAATGAAATTTAAAGAACCAAAACATATAGTTAGAAATTCAAGGGATCAAAACTAAAATGAGGGAAAACCTAAAGTATCTAAATTTTCAGTCCTCAAATGGGTTTGGAAAATTTTTCTCCAGTGCACTAATGTAATGACACCCATTCAGTTAATATGTAACTATTCAGATCAGATGGTATAATTATCATCATCTTAACTTCTTATCTAACATTCTCATACATGTGACGAGCTCGCAGTTTCAGTGTTGGCGTAAGAGTGAGAAGAACAGACTTACACTGTGATGAGCAGATCTAGAGAGAAAGATTGAATTTGAGTCGTCAACTAAGTTGAAACTCACAAGTTGAGGATAACAATACGTAGATAAGATGTTTCAGGCTTTAATCAGTAGGTGATGTCGCTTTTCCATTTTTTCTATATTCCAACATATCCAAAAGTTAAAAAGCAATCTTGTCATTTCCTCTTTTTTTTTTTTTTCACAAGTGACAAGTATTTAAAAGTGAAATATCAGAATATTCTTAAAATAAACTTTGTAATAAATGTATGTCCTAATTCGAATGGGTTCTTAGGAGGCAACTGGCGTCAACTTCAAATTTTTATAATTAAAGAGAAAAAAAATCTACTATTTTGAAAATTCGGGTATCTTGATAATTCATTATCTAAAGTTGGGAATAGTTCAATGTGTGAATTGTTTTCATTTTAAAAATAAAAGCTGTGAATTCTTTATTTAAAGTTGGTAATAGTTTGATAGTATGATTTTTTTTATTTAAAAAACGAAAATTGCGAATTCCTTATCTAAAATTGGTAATGGGCTTAAATTAAATATAAAAGATTTTGATGGCCCAAGACCACATATTGTTTACAACAAGATGGTGGTAGGGTTTGAACCCACCTCCATCAGACCTTGGGAATAAAACTTCTAAGGGTTTGGGAATATTCCTTGCGTCGGAATATTCCCACAGGAGCTTCACTTATTGGCGGTAGTTTTTTTTTTTTTTGAAAAATATATATAGGGGCATTGTTGTCATTTGATTTTAAATTTCAAAAGGACAAATCAAGTAGAACATCTTTTTGGAATTATCAATATTCGAAACACTTTTTTATCCTTTTCATTTTAAAGTCCTTTTTGTAGGATTTTCTCTTTAATATATATATATCTAGATTGACTTTTAATGATAGATGTTAAAATATTTTTTTAAAAAAATATCAAGAGATAAAACAGAGTTTAATTTTTTATTTATGTTTAAGCTTTATTTCTGTTAAAGTCAAGATATTCATGATTAATTCATGGAGTGAAATGATTAATTAATAATATATCTTGTTCTCTCGGACAACACCGTAACAAAAACTTGAAAAGTAAATTTCATGATGTAGAATATGACAAATGAGAAGATCAATTGGAGTAACTAAGGCCTTGTTTTAGACCAATAAAAATAAGGTCTTGTTGGATCTAAATCTATAAGAAAATTGTAAGTATAACAAATAGAAAACACTGATCACGAAATGAAAAACAAAAGTTGGCAAAAAAAAAAAAACAAAGAAAGAGAAAAGAGCTTTGGATTTTCATTACTTGTAACTAAGCTTCAACAATTAAGTTGATGATTCTTGGATTCCAAATTTTCAAGAACGAGATGAACAGAATTCCACTCCAATCAGATCATCACACTTTTCATGAGATTCACTCGTTAACTCGGTTGGAAATGAATATGATAGTGCGCTCTCTCTCTCTCTCTGATAGAAAACAGTTATCAGAAGATATATGAAAGACTAAAGAGAGAGGCAAAGAAAAATATATTTTCATTTTCATATAATCAGATAAACTTCCAAAATACAATGACCACAACTTTCATGAGCTTGACTCTTCAACTCGGTTGGGACTTGGAAGTTACAGGCTCTTTCGTTTCCCAATTCTACTGGACCCTTATTACGCGTTTTTCGAGGAAATTTCACATGTTAGAGTGAGAAAGGAATCTTTGAATTTCATTACTTGTCATAAAGGTACAACATTTCTTCGAAATTTCATAATTCTTTTTTTTTTGGCATTTATATGTCTGAAAATTTAATTATCTTTTGATATCATTCTCAAAAGTGACATGAAAAATGCGAGTTAGAGAGACTGCTCCTAATGCATAAGAAAGCTGTTAAAAAGTTGCAATATTAAGCTTCTCAAAATATACAAGAAAAACAGTATACATATTCATTATAAGGTTTCTCATTAATAATCCTTTATTATTAAATATTGTTATTGGTTAAATACATCAAAATAATACGTATTAAAGACAAATTAAATTTTATTTTTTAAAAGACTTCTATCAGGGATAAATTTAATAAATCAACAAGAGAAATTTAATAATGATAATAGGTGGACCTTTTTTTGGCCCAAGATAATACAGGGACTTTGCTTCATTGCCTTTACCTCCCTTAGAAATTATAATGATGTTTTACGCAAAATATTTTTTACTATGTTAAGAAAATAAACGATCACAGCTGGGTGATCACGATATCACTACCTCACTACCTCTGAATAGGGTAAATTTTTATTTTTAAATTTTTGGTCTGACTGAATTGGGTAAATTTATTCCTTAGAAATTATAATGATTTTTTTTTCATTTGTTTGGTAGAGACCTCTATTTATTTATAGAGTCACGGAGGGCCTCTTTAACTTGCTCACCAAGGTGCAGTCAACAAGTATTAATTTCTTATTGATCTTGCAATCAGGATGATCCTCTTCCTAATCACATAAATACTGATTCAATTGACTATCCACGTACGATCTCTTCCCATTTGTTCAGATTTTCCCAAAGTAAATGGTCCGCCCATCAAAAACAGACTTAAACCCCAAAATCAAACAATTACGTTACTCAAAGTATACGAGAAAACAATATAATATTCATTATATGATTTTTCATGGATAAATTTAATAAATCAACAATAGAAATTTTTTGATAAAAAAACAACAAAATTTAATAATGATAATACAGGACTTTGCTTTCTTACCCTTACTATCCACTTCCCCATCACTACCCACCCATCTCCACCCTAAAATTGAAATGTTTTATAAAATTATTAATAAAATTCCAAATTATTGAAAAGTAAATAAATAAATTGAAAACGCTAAATATTAGCCATAATAATTTTAAATTGCAATTAAAAATATTTAAAAAATTATCATATAAAACATTAAAATTGGACCACTCAACTTTTAATCCAAGGGGGATATGAGCAATAGGGGAGAAGCGGATGATAAGTATAAAGGAGGGAAATTGGGTCCTAGCTAATTACAGTTATTACTAATAATCAAATCTCAATGGGTATATTTTAGTCTTTTTTTTATATTAGCATCCACTACCGGTTTGGGGTTCATGGTATGTTTTGGTTTTATTTCATTATCATCATGATAATAATGAATAAGATAGATAATTTTGAGGAATAAACTTGTCTTTCAAATTACTGTGCAAAGGAAAAATGGTTTCCATTGCCGAAGGTAAAAAATTAGTTTTATGAAAAATTATTCAACCAAATATGACAGGCTGAGAAAAATATTCAAATTTTCTTGTCCCACCTAAAATTTTCAATCTCACCAACTTAAACTTTCTTTAATGAAAATATCATGATCCGAATGAGTTTCCAAGTAAGTTGGCCAATGCCACCAAGAAATGTTACTTTTTGCATTATTAAAAAAACTATTTCCTGATATCCTTTGAGATTTCATTAATTTCAAATTCAACTTTTTGTTAAGACATAATTTTATATATATAGTCTCAATATCAATTTAATAACAGGTAAAAAAATATTCATTTTTTGCATTAAAAAATTCATTTAATAGAGGTAAAAAATAAAATTAATTCAATATTTTTTTCATGCACCCAATATAACATCTAGCAAAATGTTTTGGATCATTTTAATTACAAAATTCCTGAAAAATCATTTAATATTTGATAAGGATATACTAACAACTACACAGAAATACTGGAAATCATATTAATTCAAATGATATTGATGTTTCCTTGCCTTTTCTTTTTATTTTTGGTAAAAACCTTTTCAAAGAAAAAAATTCGTGCCATCTACCGAAATGTTTTGCGTCATTTATATTACAACATTCCTCAAAAATCATTAAATACTTGATAAGGATATACTAACAACTATACCGAAATACTTAAAATCATATTAATTCAAATGATAATGATGCTTCCTAGCCTGTTATTTTTCTTTTCGCTAAAAATCTTTTTATAAAGAAAAAAATCGAACATCTTTCTTTTATTAATTTCTCAAACCGAATTATTTTGCTTATCCTACCCTAATCAATAAGCGTAGGACAACACGAAGTCGCAATATTATCTTCTTTGGGGCCGAAATCTTGTGGCTCTTATTATTATAGCTATATGGATTAATATGGAAATTCAACATGTACAGTTCTCTTCTCATTAATTTATAATATGAGAAGTCGTGCAATTTGTTCAACGACCCAAAACATCATAAACTGGGTCGAATAATCAAATCAATCAAATGAACTTAATGGAGGTTGAATACCATTTTCACTTGAATCTTATGGATTTTTTTCATTTAAAAAATTATGAATTTAAGGGTATAGGTACGCAAATGTCCATATACATATCCCGCATATGCATCTAACACCGTATACAATTGTTGAGTGTAAAAGTACCATGAACATTGTAAAATGGAGCAAAAATGTCAAGTCCAATAATTACGACTAACATTTTCATTTAAATCTTGTGGATATTTTTCCATTTAAAAAATTATGAATTTAAAGGTAAAAGTGTAAAAATACCCATATATATCCCTCATGTGCATTTTGCACTATATACAATTTTGGGGGGTAAAAGTACCTATGGACATTGTAAAATAGGGTAAAAATGATACGTCCATTAATTAATGTTAACGTCCATTTTATAGGCCCACTTTAATAATTTTTAAATATTTTATTAAGGGCGCAGTTGCAAAAATATCTATTTACATATCTCGCATGTGTATCTAGCACCATTTACTATTATTGGGGTGCAAAAATACCTATGGTAATTATTAAAAAAGGGGAGAAAAATGTCATATCTATTAATGAATGCAAACATTCATTCATTTATGCTTTTGTTTGCTCCACTTTAATAATTTTTTATAATTATTAAAAGAACTCTCACCCAC
>JBAGKO010000011.1:18396494-18409165 GCA_037177275.1 Acacia concinna | reverse complement strand
ATCTAAACCAATATCCAAATCGGCTGGAGATGGATCATCACAATCTTGATTGGGTAAAGTAGAAGAAGTGGTGAGATGATCATATTCATTCAAAGCAAGGGGCTCAGGAATATCCTTATCTTCGTTACCTAACTATATGAATGAGAAAAATTAATATAAGTAGCTAAGTTGGAGGAAAATAATGTGGATGGACTGGATCATAAATTGGTGACAAAATATGAAAATAATAAATAATAATAGCATATAGGAACCTTCAATCGCATGATCAAAAGGTGGTGAACTTGCAATTTCTGTACTTGCGACGAGACCTTGAAGATCATGTACATCTTCATCATTAAACTCTGAAGTGAGATTTTCATCAATAACTCAAAAATCTATTTCATTAATAGATTCATAGTCAATAGGGTCAGAGCTTGCCGCCGCCGTTTTCTTCAATGTACTCCTTTAAATGATAAACAAAATTTTAGTTAAAAAATATCTATGTTAAATTAAAGCATTTTTCATGATATATAAAATCACCTATGCTTCAATCACAAGTTATAGTTGGTGAAAACCAAATCATTCAGCATTTGGTGCTTCAATCTGTTTCTCCTTTTTGTGTGGATGTGCTCAAATAGGCTCTAATTTCTCTCACAACCAGAGGAAGAAGATGTTTAGCTAAGAATGCGTTTTGCAACGCGTTGCAATTCAGGAATTGAATAGCCATAGTACATCTACCATTTATCTATATATTCAAAAGAATATGTAGATAACATTAATGTCCAATAAAGGAAGAAAAATGAATAAGGTACTAAATAATAAGCTAATAAATTATAACACTTACAAGGATCTAGTTTATAAGCAGCTAATTTGCACGTTTCTCTGCTGAAAGATTCCTTGCCTTCAATGTACAAGGTCATTTGCTTCATGACCTTGAGGAAGTCAAGTGTTTCTTCAGAGTTTACCTCCATCACATCAAGCAACGCCTGCATTAATCTCCCCTTATTAACAAAAGCAAGGCCATAAGCAAATATCGGGTTCAACAAATATGAAGATGCATGAAGATTTGTCTTCAAATGTTTATCCCACTAGGCTTTGATAATGCTTGTGTAAGGCTAATATTTGTCTTGATTCCCCTTAAACATCTCTTTAATTCCATTCTTTGCCTTTTGCATGCCATCATAAACATATGGAAAAGAAGGCTTCACATTTGAATTGACAATTCTCAGTAATTTCACGAGAGGAGCAACAATCTTCACAATTTGATAACACTCATTCCAAAACTGGCTATCTAGAATGATTGCACTAAACATTCTTCCAGCATCAGTCCTAGATAACCTATGGTCCACGAAGTGTGTATCAACAACGAGGGCCTGCAAGTCCTGCTTGTGCATGTATATGATGTGAAGTGTGATGAAGGTTGTGGCAAACCTCGTAGCGCCAGGACGAATAATTTCTTTCCAATTAGGCATCTTCCTCAACTAAGACAAGAACACTATGTGGTTGTAAGCAAACACTGTGATCTTTGATGCCTTTGATGCAATGTCTGCCATATGAGGTATGCTTGAAATGTCTTTAAATGTAAGGTTTAAGCAATATGTAGCACAAGGAGACCAGTAAATATTTTTGCACTTCTCCTTGATCAGCCGTTCACATGCCACTTAGTTGGCAGCATTTTCAGTCACCACATGCACAATGTTCTTAGAGCCAACCCACTCAATAACTTCACAGAATAATGTGAATAGAGTCCTGGCATCTTTAACCAGGTCTGATGCATCAACAGACTTAACAAACACCATACCGTGTGTAGAGTATACCAAGAAGTTTATCAAAGTTCACTGCTGCATATCAGTCCATCCATCCGCCATAAGTGTACAACTATTATCTTTCCACTTGTCTCAATGACTGTCAATGAGTAGCTGACATTCATCTTTCTACTCTCTTAACAAGTTGGTTTTGAAATCATACGCGCTAGGGGCTTTGAAACCAGGGCCAATGGAACATATTCCGTCGATGGCCCTTTGAAATAAAGGGCACTCCACCGCTCTAAATGGAATGCAATTCATGATGGCCCATTCAGCTATAAGCATCTTCACAGTATGTTGTGCTTCTTTCAATGCCAACACACTCTTTAGGCTTGGTTGAGCTCCGGGTGTTGTCCTAAGAGCAAAAAATTTGTCCATAGTCCCGGGACCTTTCTTCTTCTTAGCTACACTCTCAGAAATTGGTGGTTTATTAACGTGTTCTACTTCATCCCTCTCTTCTCCAATGTCTTCGACAAACTTTTTCCTTGCAGTTTCGTTCAAAGCCTCTAAAATCCTATGGCATACATCTGCAGGCACCTTTTTACAAGCGGTAATATTATCGGCAATTCCAGCAAGATGATGCTTTATCATGCCACCTCCTCTGTAGATGTTGTTACAATAAAGGCAAGTGTACACATTTTGCGTCCCCTCTTTCTTGTGAGAAACATATGCCAATGCTGGATCAGTTTTGGGCTTGGATCGAAGGGAGGAAGTAACAGTAGTTGAAGTTTGAGCAGGATTGGAACTAGAAATTGGCTGTGGTAGGTTTGGTATTGGACGTGGGAGGTTGGGGATTGAGATTAGGAGTGACATTCTCATTTTCTGAACTTATGGTATCCATCCTAATATATAAGCTTACATAATTTAGATTTCAATTCACATTGTAATCAATTAGACCATAAATAAATGCATATCATATATCAATTCACATTAGCAATGCAAATAAATGCAAATACATGAATCATACATCAATTTGTACAAAAATTAATGTTATGTTATGGATGGAATTCCTTTTATTTACTTAGTTTTGTACAAAAAAAAATAGAGGGTGTTCTTTATTTTAGTTTTTTTAAAAAGAGTAAAAATATTTAACAATGGATCTTGGTTATGTAGAAAATATAATTCCATTTGTATTTTAAAAAAGTTTTAACACAACCATTGGTTTATTTCTTACACTAAGAACTCTAAAATAGTTGTTTAAGATCAGCTTGTTTTTGTATCTTTTGATAGAAATCCTACCTATAATGGTTGCAGCGTGTTCTTGGTATCAAGCTGAAAATTATGCTTTGCAGAATCTTTAGTTTTGATTCCAGCTGTTTAGATTACTATTTTTCAATTTTCAGAATAGAGAAAGATGTGTAAACTTATTTTCAATGTTTGTTGCTATGCTTTGTAGAATCTTTAGTTTTGAACTAGTGCAATTGAAGGAGCGGCCTTGTCGACTTAAATGCCTTGGTGACCTCTTCAAAATTAAACCAATGATTGCAATAAAGTGTGCGATCTCGGATCGTCTCTTGAGAAGCTTTTTATTAATTACCTAGGAACTAAGTGCAATGATTGACATGTAACAATTTAAAAAGAAAGAGTTTCGGTTTTTTAACTAACAACTACTCTTTGCAATTGGAAAAATAAATTGGTTCTAAACTACTCCTTTTTGGGATTTTTCTTTCTAAAATGGAATGGTGAATGAGATTGGATTAAATGAGAAAAATAACAAGATTAACAATGGAATGAACAATCCTTCATAGCAATGACACAAGCAATCCTCACTTTAATTAATCATGCTAGCTTCAAAAGACTCTAAGGGCCACCCCTTAGATTGAGCCAAATTTAGAGATTAATTAATACCAAGCCACCTTGCATATTAATATCCCTAAAATAGGTTGCTTAAGCTCTCTAGCAATTAAATGAACTTAAAATTGTATTTAGCTTTTAATCCAATGACCGAGCCACCTCGCATTACCACTTGATTTTCTCATTAGTCTTAATTTAACAATGGCCACCCATATAAAAAATCAAGATTAATGATGCTAAAGCCCAACGCTAAACACAATTAATAAGCTCAAATCCAAGAAACCAATGCAAACACTTAACACCATCGATCCACTAATCAAGCAGCCACCTTGAATTTATCACATAATATTCACCAAATAATCACTTCAATGACAAACCAGCACAAAGAAATGATAATTAAGCTAATTAAACACAATGTCAAGCATCTAACAAAGGTCTAAGCAACATCCAATCTTCCATAGAAAAATTAGACAAAATAAATGTATTCAAATGCCATAAAATCAATCCTAAGACCTAGGAATCACTAAATAGCATAAGAAAATAAAGTTGGAAGAGCCAAAACTCCCCTTTGAAGCTCCAAGTTCATGCCATTGCCAATGCTACAAAGGATTGAAGGCCTTAGTTGTTAGACATAGAACCAGCACCAAAATAATTGAAGACACCAATTGCTTGCATCATTGAGCTGGAGCTACTTTGTCTATTTTTGTTAGGTCCTACGGTGAAGAGAAAAATGGAGCTGCTGCAGCTGCTAGAATTGACGGTGAAGAGTGGATGCTGCAACTACCGATGGTGAAGAGTGGAGGTGGGGTGGATGCTGGCCGAAGAGATTGAAAGGGAAGATGAATGATGAGTGTGGATGGTTGATTCCCGAAAAGGACTGCGACAGCTCCCCCTGGTTCTCGTGGCTCTGGTCTCTCGCCCCTTTCTCTGTTGTAGCTCACATTTGGGGAAGATGGGAAGGATGTCGCCAGCGACGATGGTGATAAAAGTGAGAGTCGCCGGCGACTGAAGGTAAAGGTGAGATTGATAATGATCTAGTTCAGTTGTGCGGCTGTTGCTCATCTTCTTCGATGCTCTCTATTTTTATTTCCTCAAAAACTCCCCTCTGATTCAGACCTAAGTCATTGCTCCAAAACGTAATGTATAGTTCATGGACCAATATGTCATTTGCAAATTTCGTGGGGCCAATCTATCATTTGCAAATTTCGTGGGACCAATCTATCATTTGTAAATTTTGAGCCCAAAACTGTAATTCTCTTTTATTCCAATTTCTTTAAACACCTACCATTAAAAACAATTTCACCAATATCAAATCTTCTCAAAAAATTTTGATTAAGAATAATTACCATTTTTATGACAATTTTTCCCTTTTTAATTATAATTCAATGGATTTACTCTTAATCTAAATTAATCATGATAATGGCATTTTAAACTCAATAATTATGACAAAATCCCCAAATAAAGTAAGAAAACATATAATAAAATTAGGATTTGTCAGACTCTTACTTAAAAAAATTATTTATTGACACATTCGCACTAAATAAAAGATAATTGTATTGAGTGTTTAAAGTATAAAACATCTAATTGGTGATTAGCGATCCTTACCTTCTTTAATACTCATGTAATCATGTCAACTATTCTACATAAATAATATAATATTGGCTAGAATACTTCCAGTTGTTTAGAATTACTTAATCAAATTAGAAAAAAATGAAAATGCATCTTCTCATGGTATTTTTCCCTAGTGAAAGATATGAGTTATAATTGTTTTATTAACATTTTTTACAGGAGACTTATACTGTTACAGATCAAAAAGAAGAATTTAATAAACAACACCTGAGGAAGTGGTATTAGTGATTTTTCCAAAAAAAAAAAAAAAAAAGCTCGATATCAATGCTTGGCGATGCTTTTGTTTGGGCCACAATGGTGTTTAGGGCTCGATGCTAAATACTAGTGCTGTTGAACTTTTTTTTAATAAACACAATCGTTCTTCAGTTAGTGTCATGTTCGAAATTTTGTTTGGCAATAAATATGTAAACCTCTTATGAGTTATGGTGAGAATTTGCATCTACCTTCCTTACATTGTGAAAGACTAGCTTAAAGTTGTCAAATCCTGCAAACTTAACCAAACTCGTGAGTAAATTCATACCGTTAACACGTAAGGATTTACTCTTGTTATTTACTACGCTAAATAAGTAATTTTCTCTTTTTTATGTTTGATCTTTAATATAATTAACTTTTTTTAATATCAAAATTTAAACTACTTTTTCCTATTTTACCTCTATTAAATAAATATATTTATGTTAATTATAACTTACTCATACTAATTCTCTCATATAATTATTTATTACACATTTTTTCTCATATTTTCTATTTGTTCTCTGTCATATGTTTTTTAGTCATCCTCCCTTCTTCTCTTTTCATATATATAAGCATATTTGATCTGGTAAGGATTTTCTTTTATTACTCACTATGCCTTACAAGTAATTTTCTTCCTTTTATGTTTGATCTTTAATATAATTAACTTTTTTATATATCAAAATTTGAACTACTTTTTCCTATTCCACCGCTATTAAATAGATACATTTATGTTAATTATACCTCACTAATACTAATTCTCTCATATAATTATTTATTACAGATTCTCTTTCATATCTTCTACTTGTTCTCTGTCATATATTTTTTAGTCATTCTCCCTCCTGCTCTTTTTTATATATAAAGGCATATTTGGAAAATATATGACATTTTTTATATATTTATTGTTTTTAACTAGTCTTAACCATCATTTTATTTTATGTAATGAAGAAGAAAAATGCTTATAAAAAGAAATGAAGGGGGTATTAAATTGGTATTAATTGTGCATAATTAAAAAAATAAAATATAAAAAAGAACAACACTTTGATTTAAGTATACTTTAAATCCAAAAAATTCATGGCAAAAAAGGGTTGCAAAAAATTGAAACTAAGTTTTTCAATATTCATAATTTATCATAGGGAGAATGTCAGAATGATAAGAAAGTGCCATTTAAATTTTTAAATAAGTGATTTATTAGAAAAATAAGTCATCAATTACATTATAAATTTAATCAACCCCTATAATCTTATAAACAATAAAATTGATTTAAGATTTTAAAATTCAAGCAGTATTCAACTATTTTTGTCCCTTTATCATACCAAATAAAATCCTTTTATATAATTCATATATGAAAACATTGAGTATGATCATATAAAAAATGTTAATATGCGTATGCGCTAACACGGTTTATAAGGTAATAATACAAAAATAATAAATTCAGTGTATAAACTAGTCAAGTTTACCAACATTTCAACACAATTTTGTAAATTAAGAAAATAAAAACAGTAAATTCGAAAAGTCATCTAACTAGTTTCAAAACAATTCACTGCTTCTTCTTGTGTTGAATTGATGACGACATGCTGATGTTAATTACTCTGTATATAGGTCACCCATTCGGGCCCCCGGAGACGCATTGATTGACGGTAAGCTGAGAAACCCAAACGAAGGCATCATTTTTATTTACGCGTAATAATGGGAAGGATCCTCTCTTACCTTTTCATCATTTTTTCTTTTCTTATCTCTAATTTAGGATAGCTTTTAAATAATTTTTTTTAGTTCTTTTATGATTAGATTTTATATAAAATGAGTGACATTTTAATATATTATGGACGAAAAATGTATTTGTTTTCAATTTTTTATGATTTTTCAATGTTGAAACTCTAAATTTAAAAAATAATCATATATTTTTTTATATGTAAATATTTAAAAAATCATAAAAAAATTGAAAACATATCCGTTTTTCACCCATAATATATCAAAATGTCACTCATTTTATATAGAATCTAGTCATAAAAGAACCACACAAAAAAAATATTTAAGGCCTACCCCAAATTAGAGGTAAAAAAGGGGAAAAGGATGAGAAGGTAAGGGAAAGGATCCCTTCCCTGTAATAATTGGGAGGAGATTTTCTCATTGTCTCTCTCTCCTCATCCCTCCTTATTCTCTCACATGCACACATGTATGTGTTTGTTTTAAATAAATATCAATGTCATGTATGTATGTGAAAGGATGAGGAGAGACGGACAATGAAAAGATTCAATAATAATTACTTTACTAATAATAATTAAATAAGTCAGAGTGGAATAGTAATAAGGCTGGTGGCCCATTTGCCATCTTCTTCAACCCTTCTAGCTGTTTTGATAATATCTTAAGTGTGAATTACATTATTTCAATTAAGCTCTAGAACTCGTTTGTTTATATTGTATTACCACCTGCAATGTAGTATGAATTATATATGTGACATTTAGTTTATTTTTTAACATGGTGCAATAAGTTATTTTATAATAATATTTTAAAATAAATTAATATATACAAAAGACTAATTTGCCAATTGTATGAAACCATCCCAAAAGCAAAATCAAAAGAAAACAATTATTAAGGGTGACTCTAAGAGTGTTTAAAAAATCCTAATATCGATACTTCCGGCCCAGTCCTTAGATTTTAATTCTAAGAATTTTCTGTTCTCACCGTCGGACAAGGATTAGGACCAGGATCACCCTTAGTAGTCCAATGATTTTCTTGGTCTTGTTTTTTTTATAAATTAATTAGCTTTTTATTTGTATATTCTTACCCCTATTAATTAAACTGTTTTTTTTAAATATGTGTATAACATTTTAGGTTTGAACACTCCTAGGTAACTTTTGTCTTTTTATTATATTATAAAGGTTAAAATTAAGATTCCATTGATAATTACAGACCTTTAATGAGTATTTATAGGGGGCCTTAATGAATAAAGATTATCAGAAGAAATGCAATTTATTTTACCATTGCAATATATATTACATAAAAAGAAACTAAATCAAACAAGTCATCTATAGTAATGCAATAAAAATTACTATTGTTGGTGTGCAATGCAATCTCACCAAACGAGCTCTTAACTATACAATATTAATCAATTCAGGCCAAAAAAGGTTATCAATGATTAGATTATGATATGACGATGTTGAGAAATTGCAAATTTATTTTTTTAAAAAAAATAAAAATTCTTATCTTATTTCAATTCTATTATCCATTATTTTTATGTTTTGATCTTGCAATTAATACCCACAGCTTAGTGACAATTTCTTTATCTATTTATTTATACAAAAGGTAAAAATCATCAACTCTATGTTAAAAAATATTCATGTGATCCGCTTTACAACTCCGTTCTTATTTGGAGGTAATAAATGGCTTATTAGTTATTACGGAGTATGAAATAAATATATGAGAGAGGTATTTCTTATATTTTGTACATAAACATTTATTTGGCTAAAATAAGACAATTACTAAATTATAATTTATTTGTTCCCTTTTATTTAAACACTCTATTATAATTTGCAGTTAATTATAGTTAGTAGATATCTTCAATTTGAAAAAAATACATTAATACTTATTTGTAATAATTATCAACTAATAATTTGTGCTTTTTAAATATTAACATGGCTACTATGACCTTCTAGTTGAACAAAAATTATTGTTAATAAAAACACCATAAATTATTTTTAATATTTTATTTCCGAACTTCGGTAATAAGTATATGAATGATTTTCTATACTTTAGATTAAATAATGCTAGTATATAATTAAATATCTGTTTCGTCTTCACATTTGGAAACCTTGAAACCTCGTAGCTAATCTGTGTGACGTATCAAGCAAAACACGGTCACAAATAAAATTGCCGATTGATGGAATATACAATAATTTTGATTGCCAATAAAATTTGTATAATTTCAAGTGATGCTTGTTTAGCTTCGACCGTTTCATATAGATTTTGTAAGGCTACAATGAAACCTTACATTCTCCCTCTTAAAGAATGGGTCTCCTATGACCAATATTTCATCACTGCTAATGCAAAATACAGAAAAAAAGAAGAAGAAGAAACCAAGGATTATATTATATTCAAATAATCTAATCTTATTTATACCCAAAAAGCATGATAAAACAAATCACAGTTAGTAGTATTCATGAAAAGAAGCAAGTGTCACAACGTATTGTTACATCTTCAATTTTAAATTTATGGAGAATTTCATTAAATGACTAAAGGATAAAATTAATTAATTTTAGTTAAGGATCAAAATACTTTAAAATTTCACTCTAGAAATAAAGACCAAAATGAAAATAAATTTTTCAGATGAAAAGATATTAATGCCCTATGCTTTTATGAACAAATGTACAACTTTTTTTGAACAAATGAAATCCTCTCATGAACAGATATACAACTCTAACTATTAAAAATTAATATGTTGTTCATAAACGGATGTCACTTATTCTTAAAGAGTTGTATATTTATTCATATGAGGGATCCAGTTATTCATGAAGGAAAATGTATTATTGTCGTTTTATCTAAAAATTTATTTTCATTTTAGTCATTGGTCCTATAATAAAATTTCATAACATTTTAGTCATTGAATGAAATTAATTTGGCCCCATGATTCTTTATTGAAATTTTCCCTTAAATTTATATTCGCTGCTATCTTCTGCTAGATCATAAAAACGATTTTTCCGGAAAATTTACCAAAAATAAAAAGATTATTAGGTAATTACACTTTACACGTTAATGTGAACACTTGCTTTATTGTCTTTTCTTCTTTTTGGAGTAAACCCATGCTTTATTTGTCTTTTTATTTTTTGGCATGGACCCTAACTTTCAGACTTCATATTTTGTATCTGACCAGAAAAGAAAAAAACAAAAGACTTCATATTTTGTAAATGGTATTTTATACTCACTCCGGTCATAAATATAAGATCTAATTAATTTTTTTTAGAAAGATTACAGAATGTAAGTAAGTTACTTAATCATATCATATGTAACATAGTATTATATCATATATCAGGTTATAAGTTAAACAAAATAATATGGATAACATTACCATTTTAATTTTTCTTTATGCTCATCATCATCACTGTCATCTCATATCAAATTTTTCAAGAAAAAAATATAAACGGGCCTAAACAGGCCGATCCTTTTAAGCCTGCGGCCCTACAGGGCCAACCTGTTTAGACCTGACCCTATTTTCATGCCTTAAATTACAAACCCGACCCATAATAGGCTCGAGTTTAAAATGACTGGCTTGACAGGCTTGACCCGAATTTCTGACTCTGGCAATTGACGACAATAAATTGAATGAATAAAGTCATGTTGAACCAAAAGTCAAATAAACGTGTGTGTATGGAAGATATATAGATAAATTTACATTAGCACGACGGTGGTTGAGTTCATAGATTATCATGACCCACTGACCCACCTCTTTGAGACACTTCAAAGAATCTCTCAACACGTTGAACTACGTTAGTGGGGTCATGGAAAAACTATTTTTTTAGTTTATAGGGTTAAGTAACAAATTTATTCCGAAGTATAGACCCATGAGTAATGTTGCCCTGGAAATTTATTTGATCGCAATCTTGCCCTGGAAGTTTTAAAACAGAGCAATCTTGCCCCTCTGTTAACATAAATTAAGTTTGACATTGACCGCTGACTTTGACTTTTTTCATTTTTAAGGCTTACATGGATGGTGACTCAATTAAAGTTTTAATCCAAGTCGCAGTGGATAAAAAAAAATCAACATCTACCTACTGATTCATTTATTATCTATAAAACACTCTGATGTGACGGTTTTCTATGTCTAGCTTCAAGTAAGTTAACCATTTTTTATTTAAAATAATAAATTAAAATATGTGGGTAGGTGTCAATTTTTTTTCTTTTTTATCCATTGCAACATAGGTTAAAACCTTAACTGAGTCATTGTCAATATGAGCCTTAAAAATAAAAAAGTTAAACTTAACAACCAATGTGCATTTTTATCTCACTTTAAAATAAAAAAGTTAAACTTAATGGTCAAAATGAGGAAAAAATGCATATTGACTGTTAAGTTTAACTTTTTTAAGGCTTATATTGACAGTGATTCAATTAAGGTTTTTGTTCAGGTTGCAAAGGATAAAAAGGAAAACAAATGGACATCTACCCATAGATATTCATTTATTATTTTAAAGAAGTAAAAAAATGGTTAACTTATTTGAAGATGGACATAGAGAACTATCACATCAGAGTGATTTATAGATAATAAATGAATATCAGTGGGTAAATGTGGATTGTTTTCGTTTTTTTATTTTTATCCACTGCGACCTGGATTAAAATCTTAGCTGAGTCATCATCCATGTGAGCCTTAAAAATGAAAAAGAAAAAAAGGAAGTCAAAGTCAAAGTCAAACTTAACTTTAGGTTAACAGAGGGGTAAGATTGCTCCGTCTTAAAACTTCCAGGGAAAGATTGTGACTAACAAAACTTTCAGGGCAACATTGCTCTCGTACCTATACTTTTAGGGTAAATTTGCTACTTTACCTAATTTATAATATAAAATTTAATTGATTTTTTTAGAAACATTAATAAAATTAAATAAAGTACTTAATCGTAATATGTATTGTATATTAATAGATTATATATAATTTTATAAGTCTGAAAAATTAATTTTTTAAAAATAATGAATATAAATATTTTTAAAGTAACTTGCTTAATTTATTTAATTTCTTAAAAAAAATTCAACTGACTAGAGTCAATATCTATATATATGCATCATTCAAGGGACTTTAACTGGGTAAGCTAATATGGATTAGTTGAGTTTTTAGAGGTGTGTTTGGTTCAATTAAAGTTAGGTTAGATGGAGTTTATTAAAGTTAAGTTATAAGAGGTTATAAACTTGTTTGGTTCAAGAAGAGGGAATGTTAGATTTGATTTTTTATTTGGTTAATAAGAGTATGTGACGGGAGTTAATTTTAAATAGACAAGTAGGCCATTTTATTTTAGTGTATTTATGTTTCTTATTTTTTATAGTTTTTTATTAAAACTAATATTTAATTTTAATATATTAACAAAATTATAACCCAACTGTGGAAATTTTTTTTGTCATTTTCCTTATCCTTTAATTACTGGTCAGATACACCAATGAATGAGCTTATTGAATATGTGTCTATTGTAACATCCCAATTTTCTGGGTAAATTCTTCATGTTATAGTAAGAGAAGATATTATTATTTTATTGTAAAATT
>JBAGKO010000011.1:18338799-18351728 GCA_037177275.1 Acacia concinna | reverse complement strand
GAGAGGCTAAGGTGTTTAGCCTCTCATGCCTTCGATCATCCCGCTATCGCGTTCTGTCTTCGAATCCATGAGATGCAGGTAGGGCTTTTGGTGAGGATTATGGAGGATTAGGGTAGGATTGATGGGATTTGGTGGAATTTTTGGTAGATGGAGGCTAGGGTTATAGATTAGGGTTTGGGGATTAAGAGGAATTGGAGAGCTAGGGTTTTTGGCTGTTTCCCGTGAAATCTCATGAGTAATCACCATCTCTAATCATGCATTAACCTTCCCTATTTATAGTTAACCTCCAACCCTAATTCAAAACACAGTGTTTCTGATTACGGACTCACGTCGCGACCTACAGGTCTTCAGGTTGTGACCTGTCTTCGTGAATATCACTTCAGCTTGATTTTGGTCCAAAATGCACAGCTTCATTTAATAATCTTCATGTTGCGACATAACAACTCCTAGTCGCGACTTCGGTAGCAATTCAGCACTCCCATGAGTTTGGGTCTTCAAGCTCGGTGTCCCTCCATCTTGGGCTCTAATTTGGGCTTCCGGTTTCTTCTTTGCTTACCTGAAATCATATCAACAAAGTACCTTTGCCAAGGCAAGTGAATAATTATAGATCATATATAAATAAAGCTATTTTTTCCCATAAATTATTAAAATGCAATATTAAGACATTTAATCCATATAATATAAATAACATATGCAATTTGAAGGTAAATGTGTGCAATTAAGACATACAATACTCCGAAAACCATATAAATATTGTGTCTTATCACCCCCGTCTCTCTCTATTTATATATACATATATCTCATTTCCTTCTCTTTCATGTAAATTAATTAGTATTAGTGGATCTGAATGTGTGTGTATGCAGAAGAAGAATCCAAAGTAGGGATTTTGAGAAGGCGGTACATGCAGAGAAGAGGCTTGTGCTGTTTGAAGCTGATATTTATGAGCCCCAAGCCTTTGCCAACACATTTCATTGAAGAAATAAAACAAAGTCTACAACCAAAATAGAACTAAGAGAGTCCACAGGCTAAAGAAATAAAAATAATACAAAACCAAATAAATACTACCTCCAGTTCTAGACCTAATTGATGACTATTTTTAGAGAATTTTAAAAAATGTGATTACATTATTTTAAAATGTTTGAATTTATTGTTTTTCTTTAAATTATGTTGTCTAACTTATAAACTAATATGTAATTATGATGATACTACAATACATATATAATATGATTAAGTTACTTTTTTTTTCTTTCTCTAAAAAGAAGTTAACTGAATCTTATATTTATGACTGGAGTGAGGGGGTATATGTTAAGAGTCTTATTATCAACCAGGATCTACTATTAAATTTCTCAAGTCCGCATCCAAAATCTCCCTCAGTTGCAATCATATTTCCTAATTCTATGCTGATGCATGCTTCTTCTTTTGTGTTTTTTTCCTTAATTAATATTTATTCATAACAATGTGATTGAACCATATTTTTATAGGATATTTCTTGCTAGATTTGGATATTAATCACAATTTTTAAACTTAAATTGCATTTATTATGAGTGATTGTGATTAAAGATGTTTGCAATAAATTAAGCTTAAAAAGAGTAAAAATATCATATATTTTATAATTTACCTTAATTGGTTTATTTTTGGAATTTAAAGCATTACATATTCAGTTACTTTTCTTTTTAGATCAACTAGTTTGTCCTCCCCCGTTCGTTGCACAGGGTGCTTGTTCTTAACAAAATTCTTCATTATTGATTAACAAAGACTAAAGCAATGATGATAACAATGTACCATTATAGCAATTAGCTACATTGAAATACTACATTTAAAACCATTGCCTAACATTACATCATGGAATGAGTGAACGACATCGCTATACCTTTCTAAACACCTCTCGATAAACAACATTTCTAGTTGTCTTCTTCCCATTATCACTATCACCAAGAACAATCTTCAATTTATCCATGCTTTTAACTCTTGACATTACAACATATAATTGTCCATGGGTAAAGACTGGCTTTGAAAGATACAAACCAACATGGTATAATGACTATCCTTGACTTTTATTTATAGTCATTGCAAATGACAAAGTGATTGGGAATTGTCTTCGTTGCATGAGAAATGGGCATATGCTTTTTGAGGGATTCATATCCATCCTATAAATGAGGACCTTTTGATTAGGATGTGACCCATTCAAAGTAATTGCCTCAATAACTATCTTCCCTAGCTGAAATATGTGAAGACTTGTGACATTACACAACCCAGATAATTGATCAATATTCCTTAGCAGCATAATTGGTGACCCAACTTTCAAAGTTGATTTTGTGGAGGCAAACCAGAGCTATTAATTATGTTCAGGAAATTCGTGGTGTACAAATTGTCAAAGCTATCTATGTCAACACTTGACTTACAAACATAGTCATAGCTGAAGAATTCATGGACTTCCCTTGGCAACATGGTACACATATGATCATTAATGCGATTCACCATTTCAATGGTTGAAGCTAAGATTACTCTCTCATTAAAGTACTGATTGGAATTTAGATTGTCAAGTAGCTTTGGATATGTAGAATGAACTATTGAATGGAGATTATCTTCACAATTGGATATTAACAATTCATCTGGTATTTCAAGTTCATAGTACCATCTTGTGAGTTCCTAACTCCCCATCGCTGACATCTAATAAACATTAAGAGAACCATGTCAACTTTGCATTGTTAGTGGTAGATGAAGAGCACGTCAAGCGCATGTTTTTTGTAAGGCAGACAATTGTACAGTGATCTTATAAGTGGGAAGAATTAATGCATGCATTAACAATTGCTCCCCTTATTCCTTTTGGTATGATTGGTAATATTTGACAGAAGTCACCTCCCATAACTATGCACTTACCACCTAATGGCTTGTCACAATGCATAATATCTCTTAAAGAGTTGTCAAATGCTTCAACACAAAGACACTACATCATAGGAGCCTCATCCCAAATAATTAATTTTGTGCATTATATGAGCTCCACTAGATGTGAATTTTGCTTGATTTCACATATTGAAGTTTCTGTAATCTGAATTGGAATCACAAATCTAGAGTAAGTTGTCCTACCAAAAGGTAATAAAGTTGCTACTATTCCATTGGATGCAACTGTGAGCATAATATTTCTAGAAGAACGCAATGTTGATGACAATGCATTCCATAGGAATGTCTTCCCTGTACCACCAAAATCGTAGACGAAGAAAAATCCACCATGTCCCTTTTCCAATAATGGCATAACCATATCAAATACATGTTTTTGCTCCACGTTGAGTGACTACAAAGGTTTATCTGCTTCTACTTGTAAAGCATTTCTGTCATGACTCAACTCTTATAGGATAAGGTGATTACCAACATCAATTGAATCCATTTCTTCTGGTAATGGCATAGGATAGAAGTCAATAAGACTTTTTCCATTTTTTTGTAACAGTGAATCGATTTCTTTAATTGCCATTTGTTCTTTATGAAATAAGGATATATTAACACCTACAATTAAAAATTTTCCATTTAGTATATAGATGGAAAAAAATTATAGAAGAATTATACAAATACTTTATTATGTAAAATATAAAAGGCCATCATATTCAAATTTACTTGATGACATGGGATCATTTCAAGGGATGTATAGCAGATCTTCAAAAAGTATTGTGGAGGTATCCTTCCAAATATTATTGGGGCATTTTAAAGATGAACACAAAATCATACTAACAAAAAGTTTCCTCAGTGCAAGACCATATGCCCATAAAGATGCTTCTTTGATGGCTGAAATGAATTCTCCGTCATTATCAAAAGACCTCGTACAAAACACGTGTCCTTGAAAGTGGAATGGATAACTCTGTCAAATGATTTAATATCATCAAAAGAATGTGGCCCTTTAACTTGAGTTAGTAGTACACGTAAATAATATAATTCTTCGGATGATGGTGATACATGTGTCATCCTACCAACTGAATGTCATTTTTGTCTACACTTCCACTCTCTTTTACTCTTTTGTTAGACATAGTGTTTAGGGAACTCTATATAAAGCAAAGTCCTAGCAAACGAATCTTCATCATTTTTTTTCATCCAAGCTAAGAATTGAGATTCACATACTTTAGGCTTATTCAACAATTTAGCAACATCTTCATTATTTCCATAAATCACATATTGTTCATTAGGCAGATGGAAACTCAATCTTTCAACTAATGGCGATCAATGATGAATATGAAACCCAAAAATACACCATGCACTTTCACATGCAAACACATATCTACAATTATAATATTCTTGTATTTCATCAACTATTAATACATTGTTGCCACTATCATTACGGTAAAAAATTCCTACCACAACTCTATCGTTACCTTTACTTATATACTTGAATAGGTATTTAATAGCAGTTGAGTGATTGTGTATGCTTTGTATAGTGACTGTAATATAATTACAATTCATGATTTCCAAGACAACTGATTTTAAGATGGAGCTTAGTAAACATAAAAAAGAGATGCAACAAATATCGCATGGACTAATAATTGTAGACACAATGGTCATTGTGACATAGATGGTAAAAGCAGAAAAATACGGATCACTTCATTGAAGTTCTCATGAAACCATAATAGGAACATCACAGCTTAAATGAAAGTAAAAGAACGCACAAACTACATCGTAAGTGTTTTAGAATAACAGCATCTGAAGATTAAGCTGACATAATAGTTAAACTTAAAACTTAAATTCCTAGAATTAAAACACAACCTGCAGTAATACAATAGCACACTTTTACGAAAGCCACTACTTCTCTTGCTTAATGACTTTTAAGATTCTGTCTTCAGTGGCTATGACAGATAGCTGTTGAGAGGTGCTAGCTGGTTCATGACTTGCTACAGATCTCTTCACATTGGTCCTTCTTTTGCCTTTAATAGGAGCAGGGGTCACATGGTTAATTAATTTATTGGAGGTAGTGTCTTCAACATTTGAGCGCGTTGAATCTGGACGTTGAAGTAAAGGTACCATAGTAGTTTTCGAAGCAGTAATGTTGGGTGCAGCGACCTCCACCTGAGACTGAACCTCCTGAAGATAATAAGTAATTTAAGAAGACCTCAGCAGTCACTTCATTGAATTGATCCATTAAGTCTTCACAAGTAGTGTATTGACTAACCCCTGATACTGGACACTGGGTGCTTTTTGTTATACTCATTCATCTTTAGTTTCAGCAATACCCTTTTCCCAACAGGATTGTCAAACTCATCGGGGAAATCGTATTCACGATTTTCCTTAAAAAAACATATGTCAGACCATAGAAGTTTAAGGTAATACAGTTATATGTAGAAAGAACTGAGTTTTGGAACCTTTTGTAGTATGAGCTTCATATCAGCAACTGATTTCTTCACTAATTGAACAGCAATCTTATCCCAAAATATAACTGAAGCTGTTCTAGTATTATCTTTCACGACATAGTGTATTTTCAGCCTAAATACAAATTGATATTATAAGCCTCTCCTAAAGTAAAGTCAGCAAATTCTTATTATTCATGAAATGTTGTGGTATTTACTTTGGTTCAATAGTGCATTGATTCTTTTTCGAACAATTACATATCAACCCTGCATTGTCAGACTTAGCCTTTGTCCCACACTTTGAGCATCCAACATAAGTCCACCCATACCTTGTCTCTAGCTTCAGAATTTCACAAGTGATTACAAAAGAAGATCCCTGCTATTCATCATTTATAAGTATGCAGTAATATCAAGTGATCAGAGGAAGAAGGAAGATATATGAACTGAAAAAATATTCCCATAATTACAATATCCTGAGAAGATATCAGAGAGATGTTAATCTTGGCTTGGCTGTGCAATGAAGCATTTGTGGAAAATTGTGTCGACTGTGTTGGAATTGGTTGACTCATTGTGCTCATAACTGGGGAGAATCCATCGTTGTAGCTATTCAAGTGCTAAAATAGTTAGTCACAAAGAATAAGAACCATGTGTAACATGAGGAATGATGCAGAAATAAGGTGAGAGCACCTGTCAATAAATTGCTTGACTTCTTTAATAGCAGGATTAAATGTTGCACGTGTGGCATTGAAGCAGCTATAAATTGTTGGAACTCCTGGAATATAGCAACAAAGCATAGAATTCATGTAATACATGTATAGATTATATGAAACAATATATAACTATTAAAATCACAGTAAATGTTACCATCCTCAGAGAAACCAACTCTAGCAAGATTTAGGAGGATAACAACAGGGGTTCCACTGTTTTGGAGCTGTGCCATGTAGGCATTAGTAGCACACTCATCAAATAATACACAGTTCACATCATTTTCTCTGAAAAAAATAAATGAAACGTTAATTTGTAAGCATGATATAAGCACATAAAAGGAATCAAACGGATTGTCAAAATTGATGAGATGATATTTATTACTCAGCATCAGTCAACACCATTTGCAGCTTGCTCTGTCTCATTATCTTTACAAAATTCTTCAAGTGTCCCCATAGTTCTAACAAATGCAAGCAAATTTGGAAGAAATATGAAGAGGTTAGATAATTCACCAAATAGAAATACAAAAGAATTTGAGAGTTTGCAATATAGTGAACAAAAAAACAACCAATGAGATAATCAACTTGATGATCCTGATTAGCTTTCATGATTTCTGGGATTGCCATAAATCTGTAGGAATAGGGAGGTATTGAGGCACTTTGTTCTGCAAAATAAGTTTGTGGAGTAAAAGTGATCTTATATTTGTGATTTGTAGCTCTATATAGACTCCCATTTGGTGTGACCACAAAGTTAGGGAAAAGATATATATGTCCCTCAAATATGGAGAGACGAAATTTCTTATGTAGTGTTTTGTTAATCACAGTGGCTTGCACTTTATTGCCCTGTATTTCCATTATAAAAGCAATGAGCATAAAGTCAGTAAGTTGCTGGTTGAAAAAAAACTATAATTGCCCATTTGATATTAGAATAAAAATATGAAGGAGGGAATACCATTTCATCAACCAACACCATAGAAATACAAAATAAGTCGGTAGGGGTTGTCTTGTGGAAAACATTTCACTTGTGGATGACTCTAACAACGATAGTCCACCTGTCTGTCTGATGATGAAGATCCTTAAGAGTAGAAAAACGTGGCATGATTGAACCTAGAGGTACATATGAAATAAGTAATTAGTTAAAATGTCATAAGACAAAGGAAATAGAAAGTTACGCAAAGAGAATATTAAAGATTGAAAGACTAAGAGTATGTTAGAAATGCATACTCTTTTTCAATGATCACTAATATGTTGTTGCAATTGGAAATGGAATGAAGAGACCAGTTGCAAGAGATAGTTGTATATAAAGTACTTCATAAGGCACAAACTGGCGGGAAAGCAATATGATTCATGATTTTTCAAAACTGATATGTTCAATTCATTGTAATTCAATTTGAAATTTGAAAGTATGCAAAACACTTTTTAATATCCCCGCCATCATGTTTGAATTCAAAATTAAAAGAAAGAGTTGGCATCCCTGCGATTGTTTGTAAACTTTAAAGTGTAATTAATACTTGTGTAGGCAACAACTGGGAACAAATGTCATATGTAGGCAATGTAGTTTGAAATCAGTAATCATGATATTGGTTCATGAGACTAAGTTATTTATTGTCGTAGCCTAAATTATGTTGCCATAAGATGAAAGAATAGCCTCGACCATTGTTTGAGAATAAATCAAATAATAGAGTTTGCCGTTGGGCTTCGTGAAGTATGAATAATGACAGAGGTGAATTGGCATATATAAGGCATATTTTTGAAAACATCTTTCATTCTTAACAATGGAAATGATCAGAGGCAGAACAAAACAAAAACCATAAAGTATATACTGGGAAATATATATATATATATATATATATATATGACATATAAAGGTAACATGGAAACTTACTCTCCATTGAAGAACACAAAACGTCATCAATTGTTTATTTGGTTGATATACAACTATGTTACATACCACTATACATATTATATAGTAGCTACATATTATAGACTCCATATATCACAAAGTGAAATGATTGAGCTACAAAAGTTTGACGAAAAATGTAGAATGCATTGAACAATGTAAAAATATGAACTTTCCATGTTAACGAATGTAAGCATTACATACTCTAGAGTATACCACAGAACATCCTTGAACAATTGTTGTAATATTGCTTAAAGTTGATGACTTGCGATATTTAATAATTGTAGGTATAAGAATTTATTTGAAATGTTGAAGAATAACTGTTGTGGTTATAAATTAGATTTTAACATGACTATTAAAATTTCACAACACTTGTTAGCATCCCCGCCACTTGTTTGAATTCAAAATCAAAAGAAGTTGGCAGCAATAAGGAAGCAAATGTCATATAAAGGCAATGTACTTTTCAAATCAGGAAACATGATATTGGTGCATTAGACGAAGTTCTTTATCGTTGTAGCCTAATTTATGTTTCCATAAATATGAAACAACATCCCCATATGAGCTAAATGTTGTTATAAACAAACCCCTCATCTGAATATGAACATATGACCTATGTAGCAGCATAGGAACAAAAAAAACCATAAATTGGAACTCGTTAGCATGCCTAAAAGATCAAAATGACTCAGAATACTTTTTTGCTGTAGGTGACATAAGTCTTCCAACCATAAGAAAGTAATGAACTAACATGAGTGAAATAATGTACTAAAGGAAGGACGTTTTGATATTGGTGCATGACGTAAAGTGCTTAATTGTTGTAGGCAAACATATGTTGTAGGTGACCTGTATACCGAACATATGACATGTGAAGCACCGTAGGCACAACAAAACAAAAACCATTAAGTGAACCTCGTCAGCTTGCATAAAGATGGAAATCTTTCATAATGCTTACTTTATGGAGCTCAGAAGTCTTCCAAACACAAGAAACAAATGTAATAAAATGAGGGAAAATGCAGAATGCATTGAACAATGTAAAAATAATGAAGTTTCCATGTTAATGAAAGTAAGCATTACATACGCTAGAGTTTTGCACACTTTTCCTAAACAATTGCTATAATATTCATTAAAGCTCATGACCTGTGATACTTAATAACATCCACAGATAAGAATTTTATTTTAAATGTGGATGAATAACTGTTGTGGTTATTAATTAGATTCCACCATGACAATTAAAATTTCACAACACAATGAATAAGAGTGTGGAATTTCAGGAAATACATTTCTTCAACAGTCTAAGACGTTGGAGGAATGTTGGGGGTCCTTTTCTTGAGAATCTTTTTGTGGAAAATTCATCTCATTGATCACACAGGATGGCAAAACGAATGAAAGAATTTTCAACACATTTATCCAGCCATGTACGAATTTGGTCTGAGGACTGGTATGATCCTCAATATGTCGTCCTCAAATGCATATATGGCATGATAAGGACTGAAGGGTTTTTCTACCGTAAGATAGAAGATGCAGACACATACCATTATGCAGACTACTATTGGTGGTGGGATGCAATGATACAGCAAATTGAACACCTCCATGTCAATGTCCCAAGGTTGATCAACGAACCCCTGACCATATATGATTTTAGGTCAGAGACTTACATGAAGGTAATACCTATATTTGACAAACGTGTGAGAGTAATGAATGATACAGAAGCTGGTAATCCTACATATTACCAAATTGAACATATTGGAACTACAAATCGTTTTGTACAAAGTTGATGAGCCTGAAGGATTACCACAATTGCCTCTGCCGACTAATGGGTCTGAAGGAGAGGTCTTCTTACCGTCTTGGTCAGACTTCTCTCCAGATCTTGGCTTTGTGAACGAAGACGATGTTTAAGGGTTGATATAGATCAGTTGGAACCACGACGATGGCTTTATCAATTTCAAGCAGAAATCTTGTTTTCGATATTTTCCCAATGGGTGGATATTTATTGTGTTCGTTTTTTGTTTCTTTCTTGCTATAATCTAAAAGTAGTAAAGCAAACGGTGGTTTGTGTGTCATTCATTATCTTGCGGCCTTAGTTCCTGTCTATGTATTACAGCTATCGTTTATAGGAGTATGATAAAATATTAAACGGTGGTATGCAAGTAATGACATGTGTTCGGACAGGTAGCATAATTAGGAACAAAAATTATATTACAAATTATGGTCCACTTGTAGAATGTAAATGGCACATCCAAATGGAAGTTACATTCCTCAGAAATGGAAAATAAGAAGCTGACATTTAAAGATACAGGATTAAATTTAAGGATGATTAAATTGTCGTTAAAATGTAATTATTTCATGTGTTTTAATTTATTTGAATTAGAAACTACTCTGTCATGGGTAAGGATGAGTTTGATGTCCAGTGCTGGAAGAAAAAAAGTAAATATATATATATATATATATATTAAATGCGTTTGCAAAAGGGAAAAATAGAATGAATATATCATAGTTGTCTAAGTTTGCGTAGACCATTGTTATTAAATATTGTTCACAATACAGACCAACGTATATTACGTTAATGGGGATAATGAAGAAATTTAAAAACACGAAACAGTCCTGAAAGCCTATTCAACAATAGCAGTGCCCAGAGCCACAATAGCCTGATTCTCTAACGACATTTACTTAAGGTCTAAGAAAGTAAGGTTAAAGATCATACTCATCCCGTTGAATTAAGATGTCATCATTAGACGACCTTGTTTATAGTTAATATTAAGCATAGCATACTGGATCAATACAAGGATGTGCCCATTAAGCTTAAGCGATTCCAGAGCTTTAAGAGTGACCTCAGCACACTCTCCAAATAGTAAGCATTTGAATAACTTTTTCTCCCTGAAGGATAAAGGAGGATCAACAATTTCCAAAAAGAAGTGAAACTAGAAAGTTACAAAAACAAAGCAATATGTAGGTGACCCCGCGGGCACACCTTGGTCGTCCTCAAGTTATAGGAGGACTTCCTTTATGAAGATGCCCCTTTGGTTTTTCAACGGGTTGTTTTGGTGCGATTTCAGGTAACCGTATGCATCTGTAAAGAAAGGGCAAGTGCCAAAGTGAAAAATAAATGGCAATTGAAGAAGCGCCTGACTGAAGTGCATAAATATTGGCTGAATGTGCAGGGATCGTAACCGGTATAAGCTCTATGATACTGGTTGGCCTGAATTTAAGGTAGTACCTTTCAGGAATGCCTTGACCACCCCATTCCACCAAGAAGTTAGAGATCCTGTACGTCCAGTCCTCTCTCATATAGGTCAGCTACAATGTAAGTGATGAAGTTTATCAAACTAGAACGAAACAAGAATAAAATGATTTATAACAATAGAAGAAGCTTCACTGACCGTTTCATCAAAAACTATGACCTCGTATCTGTCGAAAACTTTCACAGGTCGGTCATCTTCAGGGTGAGACATGTCGCAGCGGACGTCTTCGCAGGAGATGATTCTGTCTACTTTGACAAATATGATACCTTCACATATGCCAGGTCTCAGATAGCGAAGCCACTACGGTTCACCCTTTCTAGCCAAGTAGTCAGAAACAAGGTGCAATTGTTGTGAAGAAAACCTCATTTTATATGGAGGATAATGGGTCCCTCTTTAAATTCAAACTGACTGTGTTTATGGATTATTCAATTCAAAAGTTATTGGCTTCATGTGATTGGTCTTCCAATTGACGTGTCAGATATATGGAGCACGTGGTAGTACATTGAGAGAAGAAGAGCAGCAAATATAAGTTATGCATTTAGCTTGCACGCAGCGCAAAGGAGAATTTTTTATATTAGTGGAAAGAGCATTCGAGCTGATGAACAGTGTTTCAGGTGAGGAGCCATTAATAAGCCGTTGAAGCCGGTGAACAGTTTCTTTATATATATTGATTTATAGAACTAGATCAAAGCTGGACTAATTTTATAAAGAGAAAAATTATAATAATATAAAGGAGGCCAGAGGCTGGGGACGGAGACGGCTGGATTTGGCAAATAGAGAGATGCAAGGGAGAGAAGGAGTATCCTTCACTTTTCTTTACCATCTTCTTAACCGAAAACCACTGTCACTCACATTGCTTCACTATTCCACTACAAATCAGTATTTTTATATATTGTATCCTATTTTATTTAATTAATTTAGGAATTATTTTAGACTAATTTAAATATATTAGAAAATATTTAGATAACTAGATCTAATTTTTTAGGATTGAGTTATCCTTCATTGTCCAGCAGCGTCTCATTCTTTCACCTTTGATATCTCTCTTAAGCGGACTACACCCAAGCATCTTCTCTATCAAATTCAGTTTTTCATTAATTTGCAATGGGTTTATCAATTTTTAATCCACATGTGGTTATTGTCAACACTATGAGAGGCTGATTTTTTTATTGAGTTTTGGTAGTAAAGATGAATAGAACTTTAACGTGTTATAAAGAGGAGTTTATTATTTTCTATAAGCTTACTAGATGTGTTATAAATTTGATTTGAATTGATTCTTATCTTGATGCATGTTTGTGAGACTTGTTAATTATTAAATTACTTTTGTGTTGAATTTTGTGATAGTGCACTTGGATTTTATGTTGAACCTATTCTCTTTTGACTTGATAAAGTTATGCATTATATGTAATTACTAGTATATATGATGGATTTAATTCAAATTGAGTGTCGGGATTGTGCTTTCGTTAAGAGAAAACAAGTTCATTAAAATGATTTTCAAACACACGTCAAGTGGTTGTTAACAATTTATCTAAAAAATGATTATGAATGCAATTGTAGTATTAATCATTAATTAGATAGATTTGACCAAATGCGATTGCTTGAGATTTTCATTATACTTGATGCAAATTTAACTCCCAATAAGTTTTGAGAAACTAGGAAAGCCACTGACTTTGCTACCAAATTCACTTTATCACTACAAAAAAAAAGCTATTTTGTAGCGTTTCATTTGTAGCGGTTAAAAAACACCGCTACAAAATTCAACATTTGT
>JBAGKO010000011.1:18277679-18295143 GCA_037177275.1 Acacia concinna | reverse complement strand
CATTTTGGTATTTATTATGCAATTTTATTGTAAAAATAATTTATATCTCACTACAACCCTTACATGTAATTATTATAGAAGTCAATGCCCTTTTTGTCATTTCACTGTAAAAAAAACCATTATGGTAACATTTATCTAAACACTCTCATTTTTTTAAAACCAACTTTTTCACAAAAATCTTTCTCAAAAGGCATTTTGGAAAAAGCACTTCTGCACCAAAAGGACTTTTTAAAAGTTGCATCCAAACGGGCTCTAATAAATATCAAAACTCCTCGTGATGCTATATTATTTGGAATGGCTTTGCATCACAATATAAATATCCACAAATTGTTGATAATTTGGTGTAGTATGGTTAATCAACACTCAATATTTAATTGTAACTTCTAAATGTAATTAGTCATTGTTGGGAGAACAGTGGTGCAAGTCAACATCACTTGAGATACATTATGATGAAGCTCTTATAAATCATTGAGTTGTCTTGTATTTGTTTGTTTTCACTTTTGAAACTACGGCTTGCGCAAATTGAGACAAAACTCCTCTTATATACTAACCTCAGAATCCGTAAAAGTTATTTTCAAGATTTGGGCCTTCTTTTTTACTCTTAAAAGAGGAGAGTTTTTCAAGCACAGGGAAAATGGTGGGAAATGAAGTAATAACAAATTAAGAATTTTAAGTGTTTCATGTGTATATATAGCTCTTATGATGAGAATATTTTGTTTTAATGTTAATTTGATTGTTATCTTTTATAATCAACTAGAGGTAACCCTCGTGTGTTACATAGAATCTGACAATAATTTTTTCTGTTTTTGGGACCTCTTTGATGTAAATTCTGTTATTCGGGACCTTTATGTAATTTTTCCTTTAAAACAACGGATATATTATATACTTTTTTTATGGCTATAATGCATTTATTTATGGAATGTCAAGGCATCTTCAAAAATGCAAATTATATTGAAATGTATTAAAACCACAATATCTATTTTTAAAGCAAACTTACTACCTTCCTAATATGGAAATTATAATAAATTTGAAATGAACACTTACGCTAGAAATTGATACTCATGAAATAAATTATTATGCTGAAATTTGCTTAAACAAATGTAAATATTAATTTATTGCATGGAATAAATTTATATAATCTGTGAATAAAAAGGGAATTAAATTCCTAAACATTCGAATTGGTGAAAACGGAATAGAAAATTGTAGTATGGGAGGTTACAATTATTACTTGTCAATCAATCCTAATGGTAGGAAATGAGGTTAGTAGGTATTTGCATATATATGTGCTAATGTAATTGACAGGTAATAATACCATAATGTCTAAATGATATGCTTAAATGTATATTAATGTAATTACAATTATATTAGTCGATGTTGTGATTATTTTACCCATTTATAATTAGGTTATATAGTGAGTCTAGTATAAAGTTGATTGATTGGTTAATTGATTGTCATTGCATTCAATTTAAAGGTTCTAGAATGTTTTTCTTATTTTCTTTAGAGTCCCTTTTAACCATTTACTATGTCAATCAACATCTTATTGGTGGGATGTTTCAGTTTTACACTATTTATGCATCATTTTATTTTTTATCACCCGAGCCTGCACAACTAATTATGATGAGATATGAAATGACATCAGTTTTTGGTTTTGGGGAAGAAAGTTTAAGGTTTGTTTGGAATGTGAATTAAAACCTTCAAGAAGCTGCTTTTGGATTGCAATTTATAGTCTGTGATCAGAGATTGTCTCCACCTGTATAAATATACTTGTGATAAATAGCTCCAAACAAACACTTAATTGATACAGTCATGATAATGCAAACTAGGAAAAAAAATAATTTGGACTTGTTTGGATTTTGCTTATAATATACACGACACGTATATGTAAATTGAGATAATTTTTTTTACATTCTTATCGGATGCTTTGGGGTGTGGATTAGTTAGGTCTTAAGATTCCCTTTTGGATATGTGGTTTCCTTAATGTGTTTATATCTTCTTTGGAGTATTCGAGTCTTTATCCAGGAGTACAAAGATTTAAGTGTGAGGGTGTGATTTAACACAATATTTATATGGTTTTTTGGGGGTATTTTAGGTCTTAATTGCACATATTTACCCACATTATGCATGGTATTTATAGTGTTTGAATTAAATGTGCATACTTTGCATTTTGCTGAATATGTAAATTGTGATAAATAGCTCCAAACAAACACTTAGTTGATACAGTCATGATAATGCAAACCAGGAAAAAAAAACTTTGGACTTGTTTGGATTTTGCTTATGATAAACACGACACGGGTATGTATATTGAGATAATTTTTTTAACATTCTTATAGGATGCTTCGATTAGCGGTAAAAACGGATTTCCAACGTTATTTATAGTATATTTGTTAAGTACACAATAAGACGACACGTATATGTAAATTGAGATAATTTTTTTTTTACATTCTTATCGGATGCTTCGGTTAGTGGTAAAAACGGATTTCTAACGTTATTTATAGTATATTTGTTAAGTACACAAGAAGAGTCTTATTTTGAGGCCGTTTGGATTAGCTTTTAAGAATAACTTTTACAAATTTTGAAGTAAGTATATGAGAGGAATTTTGTCTCAACTTACACAAACACCTTAAAAAAAGTCCTTTTAAAGGGGAAATAAACGCCCCCTTTGATTTACGTGAATAAACTTTGTCAACATCGATCTAAAGAAGCCTTACACCCTAAACCGTAAAATTATGATTGGAAAGTTAATTAGGGCTTCAAAACCACCATTCAAATTCTCAGCCTAAAAAGTTACTAATCTCCAACAGTTGTTAATGAATTCATTGTTATAGTGCTCATTTATATTAGTGGTGAAAACTAATTCTCCAATGTGATTTTTCATAAATGCATTAGTTTTGAAAATTCATTATTTTAAAATAGTTTAAATTTACGTTATTATAAATTTTATTACTTTAATTTATTATATTGATTATTTGTTTGGATTTGTTTCTTATTTTCAAACCTTAAATAGGCATATAGTTGTTTTGGAGATCCCGGTTTTAAGGCGAGATTTTTCTCTCATTTTTTCAAAAAATGCGATGTAAATGTATACACACACTAATATTAATAATTAAATCATACTGTATATTGATGACACAGATTTGGAATTTTTTTGGTTTTGCCCAAGACACAGATTAGGCTTTGGTGAAACAAAAAAGGAAAAGTGGGAAAAAAAGAAACAAAAAAGGAAAAAATATATGACCGTGCAGATGTCTAGATGATGGGGAAACTTTTTTTTTTTTTTAATTTTAAAAAATCCCACTCCAAAGAGTTTGTTAAGATGATGGCATGTGGGCCCCGCCAACATTATATCCATGATCCACTTTCCCGTGCTTCCCCCAGTTTTCGTCTTTATCACGAACGTTCCAACTTTGTCCCTTACACGTGTGACGCTCACTGAGAATGGTGTCATTAAACGGAGGAATAAACTCGTGAATTTAACAATGCATCTGTCTAAAATCGTCATCTAAATCCTAGCAATGGAGAGTGACGCGCGAACCTAGACGACACATGTAAAATCCTAAATGCTTTTTCGCACGTACCAACTACCAATGACCAATTCTCTTTGCCCTACATATCAACAATCTCATCCGTCAATTCAACGATTTTCGAAGATTAACGGTTTTGATGTCTGAACTTGACGCACCGCAGGCATTTTCACTTCAGAGTGTTACTTCGTCATTTGACAGAGTCCTCGCGGGGTGATGATATCACTCACTCTCTCTCTCACTCTATCTAATTCAGTTTCGAGTTTAGACTTTTCACAGTTGATTTCACTCTCTGGATAGTCTCTTTTTAGGGTTTTCTCTCGCGGCTTTCCTCTCATTCGCTGTGACTGGTAAGAAAGTTGAAAATTTATTAGCTGTTCATGGCGCTTCATGGCCTATGACACTGTTGTTGTCTAGTTTTTCCTAAAATGTGTTTGCTTTGTTTTCCAATTTTCGACTTCTGACGGTGAAACGATAATGCAGGTTCTTTTTCAGAAATTTCTTGGTCGCTTTAGGTTTAGCATGTGACGATCATCTTTTCCTCCTGTATGCTTTGAAAAATAATGCTTGTATTCTTTTGTTACTTTAGAGGAAATTCCCTCCGGGTATTTCGAATGTTTTGTTCGTTTTTTCCTTGAAATCTTGGGTATTCTGGTTATTACGTTTCTGCTGACAGTTGGAAGCTTTAATTGAGGAGCCTTTGGGTGTCACTAAAAGCGACCTGGGTTTTCTTTTCCCCTGAAAGGTTCCGTCTTTCTGACATTTTTTGGGTCAACTTTGTTTGGAATAGGTTGTAATCTGTTATTTTTATGACAATCGGGTATTCAAAGGTTGCAACAGGGTATTTTACTTACATCGTTTGCATGTTTGTTACTTGAGTTGTTTCGCATGTGAATGTTACTTTGCCGAAGTGTTTACTTCATTTTTTTCCCACTTTCTCCTGTGGTTTTCCTGGTATGCGGGTTTCTCAAAGTATTTATTTTATTCCAAGAACTGAAAAAATTGTGTCAAATTATGCTTTCAACAGAGAGAGCTGGCTTCTTATGCAGTATAGCAGCTGATTTTATGATAAAACTTTATGGTTACTAAGTCTGCTCGTTTATGGACCATTTGGTTTGTAAACTGAAGTGAAATTATAGAAGAAGTGATTTTGTAGACGCGAGAAATGTCTTTTATACTCTTGGATTTAAAAAAAAAGAAGAAAATAAAAGGTAGTTTCTTTTGAACTATGATAACAATTGGCCATTATGTCTAACTTTAAGCCAATATTGCCACATATACTATCTTTAGGCTTTGTTTCATGAGTAGTTAAACTTTTTTTGTCATTTCCGAGGTCCCTTTTCCACTCAGGGTTTAGATTGTAAACAGCTTCATATCGGATCCTCGATCTTAATTTTTTGTCACTGTTTAGCTTTGTAGTATTTTGATGATATTCTTAGGGAAAATTTGATGTGCATGTTGGAAAAGATAAAGGGACAGTTTAGTTCATGAAGCTCCAGCTATGTGTGGAGTGTAGGTAGAATTTTAGCCCCTTTGGGTTTATTATACACTGTCTGATCATGTATTTTTGCAAGAGGCTGTTTTTGCAAACCAAAAGGTGTCAACTTTACTGCTGTGTGAAGGCTCTCTCACGCACGAGGAGAAGATAACGAGATAGAAAAGTAGTTTTATTGGTGGGAAATGTTAATTATGTCTTCAATTTATTGTGCAATGACAAGGTTACAACTGACATTACAACAGAAAAATTGCTTCCATTTCTACCTCCACCTTGCAGGCCATTCAGGGTCTTTGATACACTTAAAGTTTATACCTGTTTCATATTTTATAATCCTTTTTTACTCTTGATCATTTATATTTGACCAGTCATTTTGGGACACTGTGATAAGATCAACACATTATATTTGTAGGATGGATTCGTTTGAGCCAAATGGGACTGGGAATGAGCCAAATGGAAATGGCAATGATGATAGTTTGCCGCCACCACCTCCGCCGCCTGAAGTCCCACCAAATGTTGTTCCTGTGAAAGCAGAAGAGCTCCCTCCTGAACCGGCTAAGAAGAAGCCTTCTCGAGTTCCAATAGCCAGACGGGGCTTGGGATCCAAAGGGAGTAAACTGCAACTTCTCACCAATCACTTCAAAGTTGATGTCAATAACAAGGATGGTCATTTCTTCCATTACAGTGTAAGACCATTGCGATTATGTTGGGTCAACCTGTTTTTTATTTGGGACTGTATTTGAGGTTATCTGTGCTGAATCAACTAATCCACTTGGTTCCGAACAGGTAGCACTTTTTTATGAAGATGGACGACCTGTGGAAGGTAAGGGTGTAGGAAGAAAAGTAATTGACAGGGTGCAGGATACTTACTCTTCTGAATTAGCGGGAAAAGACTTTGCCTATGATGGGGAGAAGAGTTTGTTTACTGTTGGAGCTCTCCCTCGAAACAAACTTGAGTTTACAGTTGTTCTTGAGGATGTCATATCAAACAGGTTGATTTTCCTTTCTTTGTTTGTTGATTTGTAGTTTGTTTCATATTATTTTCAATTTATTAATATAACTTGGTTTCTTGCCTCTGCAGAAATAATGGAAATTGCAGCCCTGATGGTCATGGAAGTCCAAATGAGGGTGACAGGAAGAGGATGCGGCGCCCAAATCGGGCTAAAACATTCAAAGTGGAGATTAGCTTTGCTGCAAAGATTCCTATTCAGGCCATTGCCAATGCATTACGGGGGCAGGAGACTGAGAATTTTCAGGAAGCCATAAGAGTTCTTGATATTATATTGAGGCAAAATGCTGCTAAGAAGTAAATTGTGTCCCTTGATCTCTATGAATTATCACTTAGACATCTCAATGTGAGGATATATGGCTGCATTAAAATGCTAAGCTTTACCTGCACTTGAACCTTTGCAGAGGCTGTCTGCTTGTTCGGCAATCCTTCTTCCACAATGATCCAACGAATTTTGCTGATGTAGGCGGTGGTGTTCTCGGCTGCCGAGGCTTTCATTCAAGTTTTCGGACCACACAGAGTGGCTTATCTCTCAATATTGGTATGAACTGTTCTTGCTTTATACCTTCTCATCCCAATGTTTTGTGGGGATTCAGCCTTCCCTTTTTTATGCTCAGATGTGTCTACCACAATGATAATACAACCTGGGCCTGTGGTGGATTTCTTAATTGCCAATCAAAACGTGAGAGATCCTTATTCCCTTGACTGGGCCAAGGTAATGAAATCTTCTGAATATTTCTTCAGTTGTTTTAATCTTTATGTTGTAGTTGTTGTAATTGTAGAATCTGAATTTAAAGTGCACAATACAATGAGAAATAAGATACAGATCAAGGCCTTGAATAGCATGGCGACTGGAATTGGAGCTTGAATTTTTGGAATTGTACCACTTTCATACGATTTGTAATGATATATGATGAAAAATTAATCTTTCAATTAATGGTTTGGATTTATATTGTGACCGCTCAGCATTCCATATTCAAATTTCAGCAATTTTATTTATTTCTTAAACAGGCTAAGAAGACCCTGAAGAATTTGAGGATTACAACAAGCCCATCTAATCAAGAGTACAAGATATGTGGGCTCAGTGAACTCCCATGTCGTCAGCAGACGTATTTCATTAACTCATAAATTACCTTGAGGATTATTATTTTAACTTATTGTATGTGCTGTGTGGTAGTGTCAGTGTGGTTCATGCACATGTTGTAGTGTCTTATGAAATGTGGTTGTTGTAGGTTTACTCTCAAGGGTAAGGGTGGTGATGATGGCGCAGAGGAAATAACTGTTTATGATTATTTTGTGAAATATCGTAATATTGAACTTCGGTATTCTGGTGATATGCCTTGCATTAATGTCGGGAAGCCAAAACGCCCAACTTATTTTCCCATTGAGGTGAATTCCAGGGTCTCCACTGAAATTGTTGACTGTAAATGCAATGGATTCACTTTGTTTTATTGTTGGCTCAATACTTTTTGTTGTTATCATAGCTCTGCTCGTTGGTATCCCTGCAACGCTATACAAAGGCACTTACAACTCTACAAAGGGCATCATTGGTTGAAAAGTCTCGGCAGAAGCCACAAGAGAGAATGAGGGTTTTATCTGATGTGAGTCTCTGCTAAATTATGATTTATATGTTTATTGTAAATAATTCAGGGTTCAGGTTTTCTCCCATAAATAAACTTAAATTTCATGGTTCTGCGTATTTACTGTTTATTTTTACTATCCAGGTTTTAAAAGTCAGCAAGTATGATTCTGATCCTTTGCTACAAAGTTGTGCTGTTCGAATAAATACTGGTTTTACACAGGTTGATGGTCGTGTTCTACCAGCTCCAAGGGTATTTGTTTTAGTTTTTAACTTGTTTTAAACTTTTAATTTATATAAATTATGCCTTTACTTTTTGATAGAGTACAATGGCGTCAAGCAATTCATGTAGCTGACGATTAAGGCTTTGTTGTTGTTGTTGTTGTATGCCTTTACTTTTAAAGCAATCTAGCCTTTACTTTGTATAAAAACAGCTATACAACAGTACAATTCTGTTTTACTTTTATATTTGGATAATGATGATTGCCTTGAGCTGAATTGTCTACGTTATTGTTTTGTGCAATGCACGCAGAATGATTTTTTGTTGTCTTCTGTAGTTGAAGTTTGGCAATGGAGAAGAATTCAATCCAAGAAATGGGAGGTGGAATTTTAATAACAAGGTTTGTCTTTCCTCTTGTATCTGGAATATATTTTCTGTAATCTATCGAAAATCAATAATTAGGAGGAAATTTGATAATTTGAATCCTTAAAATCTAACTTTTTAAGAGATTACGCAGACATTTGCCCAGCCAACAAAGATAGAGCGATGGGCTGTGGCAAACTTTTCTGCACGATGTGATGTGAAATCTCTTGTCAAGGATCTGATTAGATGTGCTGGACTTAAAGGGATTGTAAGTTCCATATTGTTCCATGAATGAATCTAATCTAAAGAGATAAAAGAGATATTGACATTGACATGTTTGGACTTTGCTTTTGGCAGCATATAGATCCCCCATTTGATGTATTTGAGGAGAGCCCACAGTTTAGGCGTGCCCCACCCATGGTTAGGGTGGATAAGATGTTTGAAGATATACAGTCGAAACTTCCTGGAGCTCCTCAGTTCCTTCTCTGTCTCCTTCCAGAGCGGAAGAATTGTGATATTTATGGTTGGTTTTATGTCTTTTCAAGTTGTATTAATGAATGTTGATGTCTAAATAATAAAATTGATGAAAACTATTTAAATCTTTTAGGCCCCTGGAAAAAGAAGAATCTCGCTGACTATGGAATTATCAATCAGTGCTTGTGTCCGCAGAGGGTCAATGATCAATATCTGACCAATGTGTTGTTAAAAATCAATGCTAAGGTAGTTAGGTTACTCTTTGGATCGTTTTCTTAGAGGTATTTCTTTTTATGCTGGAAATTATGTGATTTTTTTTCCGTTTAATTTGACAAGAAGCATGTACTTTTTTGCAATTTCATTCTTTTGCAGCTAGGTGGGATAAATTCATTTTTAGCTGTTGAAAAATCTTCATCTATCCCCATTGTTTCCAAGGCTCCCACCATTATCCTTGGGATGGACGTGTCACATGGTTCACCTGGCCAGACAGATATTCCTTCCATTGCAGCGGTAATGATGATTTATCTTGGGTGATGAATTTTGAAAAGAGTAAAACCAACATCACATCCATTGATATGGTAGGACACAAACTTCTGGCTTTATTATTGATTGCCTGTGTGGTGGTTGGTAAATTTGTAGGTGGTGAGCTCCAGACAGTGGCCTTTGATCTCGAAGTATCGGGCATGTGTTCGAACTCAATCACCAAAGGTTGAAATGATTGATAATCTGTTCAAGCCAGTAGGGGAAAAGGAAGATGAGGGCATTATCAGGTTGATTTCAAAATCAGTTTTATTTTTTCAAAGTTAGAAGTATTCCTTTCTATTTTGCCGTTTCTTTGCGTCTTTTCTTCATGTCATCCTATGAGGTTGAATATGTTATGCATTCTGGTTTTATAAAACTGTCATGCTGATGGATTTTAAAATTTTGCAGGGAACTTTTGCTTGACTTCTATCAAAGTTCTGGGAATAGAAAGCCTGACAATATAATTATATTCAGGCATGTCTTCTATGAAACATTTCTGTTGAGTTATATCCTATTCACTTGCTTATGACAGCTAGAAGCTTATTTGTTGATTCAGTTTCATTCTCCCCCCCCCCCTCTTCTTGAGTGGTATAAACTATGCTCAAATGTTTCATTGTATCGATGATGGGCTATGTTCATTGTTGTGTCAGCTCTTGAAATAGTTTGGAGGGAGTTTATGCGTGCAGGTGTTGTCCAAGTCTTGTCTAGTCTCTATAGACACTTACCTGTAAAAAATGTTTACTTTTTGTGTCTAATACACAGTGGTGATTTTTATGGTTATCCTGAACAAAATTTGATCCATTTTTCTGCAAATTGTCATACGCTTTTTGGTCTTGCTGCATGCTTGACTCATGCTCTCTTATTACTTAACCTCTTATATCTGGTGAATGTAGGGATGGGGTTAGCGAGTCGCAGTTCACTCAAGTTTTAAACATTGAGCTTAGTCAAATCATTGAGGTTCTTGATCACATTATTGATTAATTATGTTGTACTTAAATTTGATTAATTTGTGATGAATGGGCTGATGTACTTGTTATTTTTCTAGGCCTGTAAATTCCTTGATGAACAGTGGAACCCCAAATTTGTGGTGATTGTGGCTCAGAAAAATCATCACACTAAATTTTTCCAGAACGGGTCTCCTGATAATGTTCCCCCTGGTATGCTTACAATACAATCATTTTATCTCCTTTTGTTGCAAGGGATGTTTATCTCTTCATTGACCTTGTGCATGAGCATTTTCAGGAAAATTTCTCAAAGAATCTCTGATTTTGTTGCTCATGATGTTTTGCACAGTAGCAATTATTTCAAAGTTCATTATGTCTTGCATCTTGTTGATCTAACATTTTTTCCCTTGGCAGGAACTATTATTGACAACAAAATCTGTCATCCCCGAAATTATGATTTCTACATGTGTGCACATGCTGGAATGATCGTGAGTATATGCTACTTTGTTTCTTGAAATTTGCATTCATACCTTGTTGGGGCATTATTCATGTATCAGCCTTGGGTGTTTACATGAATAATACTTAAATATCTTTTCTTGAGCTGAGAATGTTACTTGAACATCATCTCTTTTCTTCTGTGGACAACCAGTTAGATTTCGCATGTCTTGTGCCTGCCTGTAACTGTTTACTTTTGTCTGTTTAAAGGCACGGGAAAATCTTGTAAGCAGAGTCTGTTATTAATCCATATCTTAACTGGGACTAATGCATGTGTTCATTTATTCACTCATGGCCAGCACTGCCCGTTTAATGGATATCCACCTTCTTTACTATGCCTTGTTGATTTGTTTGTAGTAGAGTGATGATTTTATTCAGCTACTACACTCTACTCTTTTCCTCTTCTCCCCAAGTTTGACTTGCAATCGAATAGAAGTTGTCTGAGTAAAACTTCAAACAAAGAATTAAACAAGATACCTTGCTGCTCAGTTGGAGCATAACTTGTATTGATATGGAGCCTTTAATTTTGCCTCGTAAACTCCTATGCAGGGAACCACTAGGCCCACACATTACCATGTTCTTTTAGATGAGATTGGTTTCTCTGCAGATGAACTACAGGAACTGGTGCATTCTTTGTCATATGTGTAAGTAGAATTTAAGCCTTATTATTTGCTCACTCTGCTCAGGTTTCAAGCAGAATGATGAATTGATTGTTTGTGTTTGAATGACAGGTATCAGAGAAGCACCACTGCCATATCTGTTGGTAAGTTTTGATGGTCTTGGTGCCTGTTTGGACTTGCCTTCAGTTTTTTGCTCTTATTTTGAAACTTCAATGATAGTTCCTCAAACCTTGATAATTGAAGTAAAAGTACACGCAAATATCTTGATAAGTGATTTTCTCCCAGTCATTAGTGTTTGGCCAGTCTGTCATTTGCTCAAATTCAGTAGAAAGAAAATGAAAGGCATTGGAAGATGGGTTTGGTAGGGTAGGATAGTATCTGTGTTTTATTGAAGTACTCCATCACTATTTATCAAGGTCCTCATTTTTAAAATGGCAGGCCCTCTGTCTTTCTGGATGTTAAATGTGTTTTTACCCATTTCACCCCCACATGCTCTTTCATCCCATTGTCTTTCCCCCATACATTCTCTTTCCTCACTGTTGTTCTCTCCCCTATACCCCTAACATCATGTAAAACCTTTAGAAGGTCATTTACTTTGGGCCAATGCGTTGAAGGTTTTGGCGTTATTCATGACAGCATTGTTTTAATTTTGCTTTGGTGCCATTTTCTTGTGTTTCAGTCGCTCCGGTCTGTTATGCTCACCTGGCGGCAACTCAGCTTGGACAGTTCATGAAATTTGAGGACAAGTCTGACACTTCGAGCCATGGCGGCCAGTCTTCTGCCTCTGGTGGTGGTACTGTTCCTCAGTTACCACCATTGCAGGAAAATGTCTGCAACTCCATGTTTTTCTGTTGACGCCCATGAGCTCCGGCTTTCAGTCTTTTACTATCTATGATGTGTGTGCTAACTTATGGTCGGTGGTACTCTGATTTTGTATTGTGGAAACACAATTGAACTTGGGGTAGATTGAACCGAAAGAACCTTGTGCTTTTGGCAATTCCTATGTTTTAGTTGCTTTAGTATTTATGACGACTGGTCTAGGATTTGAACCTCTGGCTTCTTTGATGTTGGTATGCATGAAGCCTTGGCTTATATGGTTTGCTAATGTTTATATATCTGAAGGACATATTTATATGCTACTCCCTTATTTAGGCTGTGATTAATCTGCAATTTAGCGCTATCATTGAAGCTGTCAACTTTTGTTTGAGGTTCACTGTCTTGTCATAACATGTTTTGATCAGTTTGACTGCTTTTTGAATGGTTTTCCTTCTGTTAGATTTTTGAACTCCTAATTTTCTAGACATTGGCCTTTAAATAGTTGAGGTTTTTGTACGGTGAGTTTTTGCTCAACGGTGCATTTTTTTCTTAAAAACAATTAAAATATAATATTGTTAGGCATACCATGAAGTGGTTGATGAAAGGCTAGTTGTTTTTCCCCATGTTATGTGCAAATTTAGCAATAAAATAAGCATTGGGAAGGTACTAAGCCTGCTTGAAAGGAATTCGCCAATCCTTACTTCAGTAATTGGCATGCAGATTTTAGAGTAAAGGACGTATCAGTATATGATGCTCAATAAAATTTAGAGAGAATTAGGTTTTAAGGAAGGAAATTAATAGTAGAAAGGTTCTTACTAATAAGTGAAGAGCAATGGTTGATAAGTTGAGTAGTTATATTAACAAGTTGGGGAGCTAGCTGGTAATTCTTTTTAAAATTTATCCTTTCATCACAAGGTGGGTGTTTAATTTCTACAAATCAAATAATCAACAGCTTAGTTTCATGAGAGCCATCTGAGTTTTTACTTGTCACATTCCCTAAGGAGTTACATAATCCAATACTTTTCATTTTTATTAGAGTAGAGGTGTAATTTTGCCCTAGCTGAAACGGTTTAAAAGTATTGGGTATCCAAAATTTTTTTGGTGAGCAGTAGTTTCATCTTGGAGGTGTAAAAAGAAGGAGCAAATTAGCTGTTAAAAAACTGAAAAAATTGACAATAACCCTTTAAAAGGAGCAAGTCGCTCATAAAAAAACAAAATAACTTTAAGATCCTCAGTGCGTTTTAGTGGTCGACTTTTGGGGTAAAATTGTATCTCTACTGCAATGAGCATTAAAACAAGACCTTCAAATCTTGGAACCATTTCAATGGTTTGTCTGTTCAATTCTGATAAATTCTTGAACCAGAAGTAGTAGACTGGTCATTACCAATTTTATTGACCCAGCCTCTTTTTGAAGGTTTGCCAAACGTCGCAAATGCCTTTTCAACTACTAGAGGAATTTGTTCTCTTTTTCACATAAGGCTAACCTTATGACAGCATTTATATTCTGCTCTTACCATCTTAATCCTTAATTCATGTTCAGTATTTAAAGTATATTCCAACAAATTTTAATAATAATTGTTCATTCTTTGTCCTCAAATTATTAATGATACTTCAGGCCAAAATAAAAAAAAAACAAAAGATGGTACATTATTCAAATATGATATCTCTCATCAATTGCTTTATTTTTTTTTTGGGTGACACTGCATTTGCAATCAGGCATTATTAGTATTGGCAAAAAAAATAGGCAATGTTAATGAAAAGATAAATGCTATAGCCTGTAAGTTACAATTGAGTTCTAAACTTAGAAGTTACTCCTTTTTAATCATTAATATTAGTCATCGTAATGACTCATCAAATTTAAATTTATACTAGCGTCTAGTGTTTTCAAATGATTTACCTTCCTTAAATTCTTTATAATATTAAATAGGGATAACTAATATACAAGTCTTTATAGTTTTAACCAATTTTTAATTAGATCCCTATAGTTTTTTTTTCTTTTTATTAGGTCCTTATTCTTTCATACGTTTTTAATAAGGTTCTTATTTTCTTTTTTTTTTATCAAGTCCTTATTATATCACCAGATTTTTAATCAAGTCCTTGTTGGTTTTTCAAATCTTAATGACTATTATAATTTTATTTTTTTAAAAATATTATTATAATTCAAATTTAAAAATTATATAAATAAATAAAAATATAATTAAAAATTAAATATATAAATATATGTTTAATTAAAAATTATGAAAAATATTAAAATAATTCATAAAAAAAGAATGTTAAAATAAAATATCATGATAGTTTATTATTTATAAAACATTAGTATTTATATTATAATAATAATTTATAATGATATTGGTATTTATTGAATAAATATAAAAATAAAAGGACTTGATAAAAAATAATTAAAAGTATAAGGTTCTGATAAAAAGAAAAAACATTTCTAGTGACCGAATTAAAAATTAATCGAAATTATAAGAACATGCAGATTAATTATCCCTATTAGATAATATTTGAATCTTTACAAAATTACTGCTTGTTGCTTTCTTTTTGGATAATAAATATTTCAAGTTTCTTACTTTTTTTTTTTTAAATATAGGTGTTATATATTAGGCTTCTAGCTAATCAATTAAGATATAGTGTATGTTGGTTAGTGACATTATTCTATGGAAAAAGGTTGATTCGTGCTAAATCCAAAGGGGTTGGCATGGTTTTAGGAGCTTATCGCGTTACCAAATATCTTCATTTTATTTTTGTTATTTTTTTTAATAAGTTAACACTTAATATGATATCAGAGTTAAGATTGTACAATGGGCTAAATGGGTTGCACGATGATCAGCCCACATTTCGCTTACTTACTTCTTAGTAAACATGGGCTAGCCCTTGTCTATCAAATGCTCCATTAAAGCCCATGATAAATGGACTAGGCTAAACCTGTACAGTTTGAATGGGCATTGACAACTCTATAGCACATTTTTTTATTAAGAAAAAAATAAACTTTATATATAGGTACGTTTTACTACATTGTTGCCACTAATTTCTCAATATAAATTTAAAAAAAAAAACTAATAATAAAGGATCATAATCCTCATAATTTCTTATTAAAAACATATAAGAACTGACATGCACAAGTTTGGAAAAAAAAGAAAAAAGAATGACATGCACTAATTAACATACAGTTCGCGAAGTTTCAAACAATGAAAGAACTCAGGTCAAAAAAAAAAAAAAAGATGAAGAACTACTTTAACAAATAACATAACGTAGGACAGGAAAAACTTGTTCTCAACCAATTGAAGAGTTAATCTAACAAACAACAAAATGAAGGAGACGAAGAAAATCAGATGGTTGAAGTTGGAGCCGCTGCCTTTACCCCTACAAAACTATTTAAAACAAATGATATTTATTACTATCTTCTGTCCTAAATATAAGACCTAGTTAATTTTTTTAAAGAATCCTAAGATTGTTAATTAAATTACTTTAAAATATTTAAATTTATTGTTTTTATTCAAATTATATTGTTTAACTTATAAATTGATATAATATAATGATACACTATATATGATATGATTAATTAGCTTATTTATATTTCTTAATTTGTTAAAAAAAAAGGTTAACTGGGTAACCGAAAGTAATAATTAATAATATAATGATGAAGTAATACAAATTGGATATGCTATTGAAATTATCAACAACGAGCTTTTGTATTGTTAAAATTATGAACATCAACCTCCATTCATTTGAAAGGACTTGTATATAGTCAATTTTGGGTACATATGAATCTCTAAGCCATCTTTAAAGATAAGAAGCTTCTAGAAATATCTAGTACTCAGCCCACAATATTAAAAGCAGATTCTAAAAGCATTGTAGGCACTGGTGCAACCAACAAATCATGTGCATTCAAATTTAGAACTTAATTTTTGGAAGCAGGCACTTTCCACCGTGCTAAAAAGGTTGAAGTTTGATTCACAATATTCAATTGAATGGGCTTGAAAAATTATATATCATTATATCTCTTATTTCCTTTAAAAATGTATTCTTTTAGAATTAATGTTATATATAATACATTTATATGTTTTTATCTCACATACATGATGAAATTTAATTAAGTTAATTTGGGTTCATTTCCCATAATTTATACTTAATACTCTCTTCAGTCCTAATTATAAAAGTCCATTGACTTTTTTGGAGAATCTTAAGAAAATAATAAGAAAACTAATTACATTATTTTAATATTTTAAATTTATATATTTTTTTAAAATTATGTTGTTTAACTTATGAATTAATATATAATGTAATAAAACCTAAGGGAGAAATGGACAATTTCCTATTCGATTTGGGTAAGCTCGCTGGGTGGTGGGCGGTTTGCTCGGTCCTAATCAGAGTTAAGTATCTTAACCATCTTCTCATTAATTTCAACTAAATTCTCTATTTTATCGTTAGGGGTTAGCATTAACCTCTACCGTCTTCACCAACCCATTGAACTTGAGTTTCTTTTGAATTGCTTCCCTCCTCCCAACAACATAGCAAGAGAAAGAGAGTATGTTGTCACGGGCCTGAGTTTCTTTTGAATTGCTTCCCTCCTCCCAAGCAAGAGAAAGAGAGTATGTTGTCACGGGGCCATTACTCTTTCCCCAAAAAGAATTCCTGGTGGGGTGTGCAGCGCACCCGCTTATATAGCACTTTACCCTCCTGAGGGTCTTCGATGTTGGACTAAGGCTCGGCTGGCTTTGATACCACTTATTACGGGGCCATTATCCTCTCCCCAAAAGGAATTCCTGGTGGGGTGTACAGCGCACCCGCTTATATAACACTTCACCCTCCCAAGCCTCTCCGATGTGGGACTTCGTTACAATGTGCTCTTCTTGCTCCAAGTGGTAGTCACTAGTCATGTGTATCTATCTATCTGTCTCGGCGGGACAACACCTTGTTTCATTTTTCAATTCAACCCTCAAAAGAAGATGCAAATATATGTGCTTGTTATTGTTATTATTATTATTATTATTATTTTCCCAAGTGCTTGTTGTTGTTGTTGTTCATTATTGGTTTTATGTATTTGTTGATTGTTGATTTGATTTCTCCCTCAGTGATCGCCGTTCCTATCCTCCACGCGCACCCAACCCTGTTTCCATTTTTCATTTCCACCCCCCACCACCCCCGAAAGTTATTTCTCCACTATCTGTTTTCTTTTTCAAGCATACAATAATTTCATTATATGCCAAGCCGATACATGTTGAAAATAATAAGTAGGTGTGTCATAAGGGATAAGTCCCACATTGTTTGGGATTGTGGGAGTTTAGATAATGAGTGATCTTGTACTATTAAATAAGCTAAGAGGAGGAGTGAACTTGCACAATGTTGAACCACATGGAAATTCGGCAATTTCCCCTAAGTGCAAGTTAGAAGTGGATTGAG
>JBAGKO010000011.1:18225478-18238618 GCA_037177275.1 Acacia concinna | reverse complement strand
TGGGATTTTCCGGGACTAGGAAATCCCAGTCTCGGGATTCTCCCCTTTTTGGAAAAAAAAAATTAAATTAAATAATTTATTCATATTTTATTATTAAAAATAATTATTTAACAACTAATAAGACTATAATAATTACATAAAATTGATCTAGAGTTTAAAAATAATCTTTATGGTTATTAGTTTCATCTTTATTATTATTTTTACACCATATATAGTTAAATTTAATATCACAATATATGCAGTTTAACTCCATCTAAAGATGTTATACACATATTTTAAAAAAATAACTTAATTAATAGGAGTAAAAATGCACAAATAAAATAATAATTTAATTTATAAAATAAAAAAATAATAAAACTTGGGACTGGGACCGGGATTTCTAAGAGTGATCTGGTCTCAGTCCCGATCCTGCCCAAAATTACCAATATTGACTGGATTGGAATTTTTCCAAAATTAAAATTCTAAGACCAAAATTTCTTGGACACCCTTAGTACACCTCTCTTTGAGTGCCTTTACCAAAACAGAACATGTGGGTTTTGAATTCTAGTCTTAGAATATATGCATGAGTTGCGAGCACCCGTTATGCCTAAAAAGAAACCGAAAAATGTTTTGTCAAGTCTGCCTAACCCGAGTTCGAACCTGTGACCCCCATATGCGGTTAAAAGCCCTACCACCGAGCCAAAACCTTCAAACGCTCAGCGGATCGTTTTACTTTAATAATTAGTAGTAGTTAAGATGGCCAGGGTTTCAATTCCCTCTACTCCCTTCCCGCCTCTTCCGGCTGCGGGCGCTCCGACCTTCATTTCTCCGCCTCCGCCGTAGTCTCTTTTTCGTTCCGATCACCCTCCGACGCAGCTCCACGACAATGGTTACGCAGTACGGCATCAAATTTGCCGTCCATCTTATCACCAATCACTTTGGCAACCTCGTCGCTGTAATTACCTTCGCAACTCCTCTCATCTCCTTTGTTACTTTTCTAAATTTCGTTTAACGCTGTGTTTTTCTGCAGAAAGTTTGTGAATGCCTTCTTAGGAGGGGAACCCTCACTTTTGAGCAATTGGTTCGGTTCACGGAGCTTACCAAGGAGCAAGTCAAGAACTCCCTGCTTGTGCTAGTCCAGCACAACTGTGTTCAAGCATTTATTCTTGAACAAGAAGGTATATGACCATTTTGTTTGTACTTTGCACAAATTGTTGCTTCTTCTTATTCTCTGTTTCTGATAAAAATGTTGAAGTTATCTTGCAATTTGAACTAGTTTAGGGATGGTTGTAGCTTCCTCTGTCACCATTGTGAAGATGGTATTTTGTTACTGATTATTGTGGGTTCGATTATTTCTCAACAATTTTCTTAATAGAATGAAAACAAATCGAGTTTTCAAATGAGAATTTTAAGATTGAGCAAGTGAATGGGTATCATATCATTACATCAACCAGAAAGCCAGTCTAAACCTGCCCAGCCCATTGATTAGTACTTTTCCTTCTATATTGATCATTTTAGACAGTTCATGGATGTGCAACAACAAAGCAGTTGAAAATAATCAAATACTATGATGTATGAGTATTCAAAAATCAAAATGCCCTCAATTATGTTAGAATCAAATGTTTCACATTTTGTTAAATTACACACTATGGAATTACAATCTATTGTGTCTTAGTTTATTCTTTTATTGATGATTGATTTCATAAATACATGCATTATTGATTGTTGATTTAATGTTAGTGTGTGCCTTAAAAGTTAATAATGTTTCTTAATGTTGATACCCTGCCTAATGATAAATGTAGGTCGTGAAGGATCAAAACTTAATACACAGTACTTGGCACTATTTGATAACATACTCCATCGGTTGAGATTTCCTAAGTTCTTGGAGATAATTTCACAGGATCTTGATGAAGAAGTTAGTTTTATCATGACCCTTATGTTTCTTGGATTTTTAATTCAGTTAAAGTTTTGAAGGCCAAGTATATTGGTGATTGGTATTGCAGTGCGTAGAGCTTCTTGAGGGATTGCTTCGTGATGGTAGGCTAACTTTGAAACAGATGGTTGACAGAGCAAGCCAAAGAAGAGGTTATTCTTCCACGATGCACATGCTATATTGAATATTATCTGGCTTATATTTATATGAAAAATGCAAACCCTAATATAAGAGGGATTTTTTCTTTCTTCAGTTGGATTTACCTATTTACTGTTATTGTATTTTTGACCAATTACTCCATTGAAATATATGGTTTTGCTAGATGTATCCATAAATCGTGGGGATTGATAGACAAATTACTAATTTGTAGTTTCTTTCTGAGTGTTAAAATGTCACTTACAAGAGTCATGTAGGATAATCGTTAGGCTCCTAATTTGGCTGTTCTCTCTTTTATACTTCACTGTTCTTGTTTTGATTTTATTACTCTACTTTAGGAGGATACTGGTTTCTTGTCTCATATTTATTCTTCCTTTAGATAATTCTTTTATCTAAAAATTCTTATGAATGCATGCCTTTGGTAATATTGTTTGGAGAGGTGACTTCAAAGTATCTCTCCTCTGTATTGCCATTTTCCTTCATCTATTAATGGGTTAGCTCTGCTGCTTATTGTTTCTCATATAGATGAACCCTTGTTCCAACAAGTTTGGAGCACGCTTTTCTGTATTTGATCCTGGAGATACTTGTGCATTATACACCATGTACTTAAGCATAAATCAGAATCACCAGATCCTACTTTGCTGATCGAAGAACGGTTTAAATAAATTTTAGAAAAATGATATAGGCAATTTGGTCACAATGAAATATAAATTTTCTCTCCCCTCACAAAACCCCCAATTTTGACATTTGGCAACTTAGGGAAGGTTCCCACTAAATGACAAAAAAATTTTACCTCACCTCACCTCCTCTACTCTCAACCAAACAAGGTTTTTATCTCTTCAACCCTACCCTCACCTACCCCAACCTCCAAAAACCTCCAACCAAAGACACCCTTTGAGGCTTCAATTAGTGGGAATGTAGTATGTTCTGGGCTGGCACAGAGTAGGGTTCCAGACTACCATTTAGCTAGAATATGTGATACTTTAGGACCGAGCATAACTGCTTTGCTATTTCATGTAAATTCTCTTCAATTAGTTTTTCTCAAATCAATGGACTTCTACTTTCAGAAAATGCAGTGGCCTTAGATGTTGTACAACAGAGCCTTCGTAAACTCTTAACAATTCAATATGTTGAACGCTGCCCTGCCCCTGAGCCAGTTCTCTCTCCTCCCGCTGAGCAAGATACTAAAAAGCGAGGTGCTAAGTCCAAGGTAATTGTTTTTTCATCTCAGCATCTGCAGTTAACTGTTTTGTACTTTATTTGGTTAAGGATGAATAGCTTGATTGCTGTTTTGCGCTTACCATTTTTATTTTAGTCATTAGCGCTAATTCAGTGATGATTATATTCAAATCATGATGACATATTCTGTTGGGCATCTTTTAATTTTAGGGAAGAAGATCTATTTTCAAAATTCAGTAGAGGATTGTATGATTTAGTTATCTCCCAAGATAGAGATGAACAATTGATTATTAAAAATTCTAGCTATCTATCAATACATGATATAAAACCAAAAATATCATTTTATATAATCAATGATTTGATATCATCTTTTCCACTGAAGCTGAATAACTGAATTGTTCAACTTTGCATCCCCAATAAGAGTTCTATTGATGCCTTCTTTTGGTAATACTTGCTTGTAGATCGTTGAAGAACCAGACACGTCAGAATATCGTGTATTAGAAGCAGCTGCGCCTGCAGAAGGAATTAGGTTTTCTCTCACTGCAAATTCTGAATTAATAAATAATTCAGATGTTTCCCCCACGAAAGTTGAAGAAAATGTTGGTGGTAAGATTACTGTTTTCTTCAGCGATCAGACAAACTGGTACTCCGTATTACTTATTTCCTGGTCACAATAGTTATAACTAAATTATGATTATCTGAAATGCAGCAAAAGAGGATTCAACTCTTTTTCGTGCCAATTTTGAGGAGTTTATACGCCGTCTTAGGCACAAGGTGGGTCTTACTGTATAATGTCCCATTGCAACTTATTTCTACTGCTATCCCTGTTACATTGTCCTGAAAATCCTATCTTAAATTCATTTCCCTTTTCTCTAAGAAAAAATCTCTTATGTTTTGATGATGCGTCTTGTTTTTTTTTTTTTTTTGCCATGGAAATTTGAACTTGAGACCTCCTTCATTACTTAGGTTTTAACGTGCATCTGCTCTGTAGCTTGGGTTTTTGAGTGATGGACCTTGAAATTAAGGTTCAAGTTTTTTCTTTCTCTCAAAAGGGAATTGGTGTGATTTACAACATGTGAAATACTTATAATTGTTTAAAGTCAACGGAAAGTAACTGATCATAACATCCTGTAGATTAATCTACTGATTGACATAGAGTTACTTGTCCTTTGCTGCATCTACTATGTTCTCTTGACTGTTTTGGATTTGCAACCAGGAACTTTGTTCATGTGCTGCCCATTCTCTTGATTAGCAAAACATTAGAACATTTTTAGGGATCTCACACAGCAATTTATTGTGCTTTTAAACATTTTGTCTTCAGTTTGTCTTTCCTTAGTAAATCATTATTAATGTTATTATTGAAAGAATGCACTTGTATGCTTTTCTTAGGTATTGATTGAAAATGTTAGAACAACACATGATGATGATGCTGCTACTGTCTTAGGAGCAATACTGGACGCAACTAGAAATGTAGAGAAAAAGGTGAAAATGGAGAAGTCAGGTAAACCAGATCCCTTGCTTTGTGAATTTGGAAACCTAATGACTACATTTATTTGTATTAGTTATGGGATATAATTAATTCTGGCTTCATGCTCTTGCCTGTTGCAACTCAATGTTAATGGCCAAAAGAAAACTGAGTGGTCAATCTTGTGGATATGCCTCACACATTTTTTATTGGTACTATTTACAAGGTGTTTTTGTTGATTAGTGCTTAAAATTTAGTCATAGAAATTCAAATTCAGTAGCTACAGCAAGAGCAGTAGCATGGAAACGCCAATTAATTGCATAGTCCATTTTATTATTTCTTTTACTGGTATGATCTATTGATAACATTTTATTATCTTTATGGTTGGGAATTAAGTCACACTGACTGTGTCAATAATTATTGATGTAAGTTTTAAGTCTCACCCAACATTTGAAACTTCTTTGATAATTTTCTTGTCCCATATTTTACATTTGATTCCAACTGTTAAGTTATTTTACTGCTCTTTATTTCATAATCTTAAGTAGCCATGCCTCTGAAGGCCCCTCGGGGTGCGGTAATATTATCTGAGAAATGGAAATGAAAAAATGTATGCTTTATGTATCTTAACTACCACGACGGCTGTCTCTGGTGAGAATTGTGACTTACACTTGTTCTCTTTATGTTTTAGTTCCGTTGACCCTGGATGCCATTTTCACTGAGGTGCAGAAGACTGAAAATGGCCGTGCTATGACCATGGAACGTGTTAGATCCACTCTTGTCATGCTGGGTTGTAAACTGGGAAAGTTTGATGATTCATATACTATTGGTGCAAATCTGATCTCTTTCCCTCATTTACTATATATTGTGAAACAACGGCTTTAATTTGTTTTTTATATTTTTTTCCCATTAGAGACTCCATCTTTACCTTCATATTTACTTTTTCAATTGTTTGTTTTTGACAATTTATTCTTTTTCCCTTTTCAGAACTGAAGAAAATTATTGATTCAGCTCGAGATGAAGAGGTCCTTATATGTTCTGTTGCACAATGTCAAAATTGGCCTATGTAGAATTGTCTCATTTCTTGTTCTATCTTGCAGGTTGAGTCAATTGTATTAAAACGGTACGGAAGGGATGCCTACAGGATGTTCAGATTGTTGTCCAGGACTAATGGTTTTCTTGAGACAGATAAGGTGGTTATTTCTGGTTGGCAGATTAGGACTCTAATTCAATTAATATGGATATTGAAAATTTCCAAGCTTATATTTTTTGAAAAACTTAGGCACTGAATATTTGATTTTAAGTTCAATATGTGCCTTGAATGTCTACTAAAGAGAACTATTGAGATTTTATAAATTAAAATGATCTGATAAAGTAAATAGAGTCGCAGACAAATTTTAACAGCTAACTCTTTCTGCTTAAAGCATTTAGAGGCCTCATATATGCGGTTTGCTTTGACTTCTTTAAATACCTAAATAACTGCTGACACACTTTCACTGCTGAAATACTATTTTCAGCGGTTAAATTGAATTTTTGAACAGATCCTTACTCTTTGATAAAATATAAAAACCTTGCCAAAAAAAAATATAGATGGATAAAATATATAACTATTGACTCTTAGAGTTCTAGATTTTTATAATTTTTCTTTTGTCCCATAGTCAAGATTTAATTAACTGGCCCAAAGAAAAGGTCAAGTTTGAAATAATAACTTGTGAAATGACCAATAATAAATGAAGGATAAGATGTTAAGATACGTACATTTAAAACTTAATGCTCTGACATCACTAGAGAACAATTGCTTTGAATGCACCTGGAAACAATCAACACATATACTTGAGATAAATGATACTGAGATAACAAAACTGAAAAGTTAATATTACCAAAACTAAAATTATGATGGTAATAATAACGTAACTAAAGTGTAAGCAAATAATGAATAATATTTATGGAAGGGAAGGGAGCGAGCAATACCTTAGCACTTGGCCTCAGAAACGAGTATCTTCATGTTAAGAAAATTTTTAGGAATTGCAAGGATGAGAATTTCAGTGACCTGTACATCTATCTCTACATGAAAATGAAAGAAAAAATATCTAATATGACCCCAAACATTATATATATTAAGAAACTATTTTTGACCATTTTGTACTTTCTTTCACTCGTAGATAGCGGAGTCTACTTTTGTTGAAAAAAGGGATGCTCCAAAGATACTATACAAGTTATGGAAGGATGACTATCTGCATATGGAGGTGACCAATCTCCTTTGAAAATTTTCAACCCATCAGGAGTAAACATATATTTGTGGACTGATTTGTCATCCCAACTTCATCTTCCTTGCAGAAATTGGTTCTAAATGGAGCTAGGCAATCAAAGTTCTTGTTGTGGAAAGTTAATAGGCCTATTTTGTTGGAACACGTACTAGATGAGATGCATCATGCTGCCTTAAATTTGAGCCTACGACTCGCTTATGAGCAGGAAAAGGATGGAGAGGTTAGTAAGCTCATGGATATTAAAGTATTTAGGTTGCCTTTCCTTTAAAAATCTTTTATATGAATTTTTCTTTTTGCCATTTTGAAGTGATTATGTTCCCTAACTGGGTTTTGTTTCACTTTATATCTAGTTATATTGAAAAACTAATTAAATATACAGATGCACTTGTCAGTCTTGCCTTGCTTTTGGTTAAGTACCAATTTTCTTGTTTTGTGAAGGAACAAAAATTTAAATCCAATGACAAGCCAAAGCAAATCAATGACAACGGAGAAATTTTTCTATCAAAAAATAGCAGATATAATGCTTTTGTTACTTCTATTTTCTTACAGCTTAAAAACCTAGGGTATCACTAAGGATGTTTTGTTGGTTGGTTTGGTTAAATATCAGTGTAAATTTATCCTACGTGGTTTAAAGTATCTCGCTCAATTCATGTGGTTTGTTCAACTATTGTTAAATCAAACTGGTCATTTTGGTCTTAGCTAGATGTGTGCCCGTATGTTTTTGATGAAATGTAAAGTGAGTAGCATTGTTATGGTCTTCAAACAATGCAGATTTCTAGGGAATATATATTCACACATGTTATGATTTATAGAAATTATCTCATGAATGTTATAATAATGAACAATTTCATTTCAATCTATTGCCTACCACTGGGATAAGGCTCTGTTGCTGCTATTGTTATTGTTGTTGCCATCGTCGTTGTGGTCGTCCTTGTGTGCAGCATTCAATTTCAGTTTCCCATTGATTTTTATTAAAGATGGCATTGTTACTTCACTGCAGCTTTTGACTGTCCCTAAAGACAAGATTGTGGGGCAGCTACAGAAGAGATATAATCGGCTGAGAAAGGCCTGGTTACTTCTGGAAACCTCCTTGATAAAACTTGATGATGCTCTGATGCTTTTCCATGATTTCTGAATGTGTGTGTGTGTTATTACATTAACTTTACTCTGATATCATTTACTCTATTTTATTTTTTTTTGTTTTTTTGGCTTAAATAGAATAAGTTAAGCAGTTAGGAAGAATGTTTTCAAAATCATGAAGATGGTTTGGGTTGCACATGTTTTTATAGTTTTCATTGGCATTATCTCTAAGACGTGTCATTAAAAATGAAGGTAAATACAATTAGGTGTTGGTTTGAGTGGAATGGATTATTATTGTTTGAGGTTTCAAGTTTATAAAAAGCTCTGGCAAAAAAAATATATATATAAATATAAAAAAAAACATATTTGAAAAGTTACCCTCAACCAGTTCAACAATATTGAACTATAATTCAGTAATACTGTAGATCAAAAATATAACTATAAAAATAATTTGATATACATTTGAGGGTTTATAAGTCATTATTATAACATTTTAATGAAATTTATAAATAATTAAAAATAACAATGAAAGAGTTTTGATTAAATATACAAAATAAAATAACCTGTTCTTTTGATAATAAGCACTGGAACAAAATAATAGTCACGCACTCACGCATGCTGGAGATCTCATCCGATCTGTAACATAGAACCTGTGGTTGGTTGTGTTTTGTATTTAAATTTTGAATTATAGATATTTGTTAATATACATAATTTCCGATAAAGAAAAGTCACACATATTAGCATTTAGCATGGGATTTTTATTATATATAAACAAAACATGGGACTTTTAATTTGCAGTCTTAACTAAATAATTATTTGTAATAAATCAATAACCGTGAACCGTTGCGCATTCAAACTTTTTATAAAATAATTATTTTCCTAATAACACTTAATGTTTTTTGTTAAAAAAAATTTGATACATCCAAATATCCAATAACAGCAACGTAAAATATTTTTCCGATAGTTATGGTAAAGTAATTTTGAAGCTGTTGAATAATGTATAAGAAATTGTTTTGAAATAGTAAGAAGGCTACTCCACCCAATTTTTTTATTTAAATAATTTGTTGTTAATTTTTTTTTCTGATTTAATAGAAATTTGAATTTGTGCAAAAGGTTACTTTTTTTTTTTGGGATAAAACAAAAGGTTACTGTTGGAAAAAAAATTACTACTTTTATTATTTAGCATTATTGTCATCATCATCAATCTTTAATATTAAATCTCATTATATCTCTAGAAGGAAAAAAAAGGAGAAAATTCCAGTTAAATACTAAATAAATTCTAAAAACTCAAAGGCATGTTAGCCCTTTAAAAAGATATATTGGTCTTTTAGGGGAGTCTGGGTTTTTTTTTTTTTTTTGTTCTCTTTTGTGTACAAACGGCAAACTCATAGCTTGATATTACATCATACCCACTGTAACAACCTAACAGGGATTAGAGGATCCCTCGTCAACAAAACTTGCATCTCGTAGAACCTGTTCTTGACAACAATTAGCTACACTATGTAACAGCACCACTTGTGATGACTCAAAATGCCCACTTCGTGCCAAACTGTCAGCACAATTTAAAGATAATCTATCTGCATGTGAGATCACTATGTTCCAATCCTCATAAATGAGTTTTCTAATCTCTTCAATGACTTGTCCAAAAAGAAGACCCTCCCCAGAATCTCTAGTTAAACAATTAATTGCTTCAACTGAATCAGAAAAGACCTGCATGTCTTGTACACCCATTAGTCTGCTCACTTCTAATCCTGTTTTAATTGCTAGAATTTCAGCAATTGTAACAGGATAGAAACCAAGGCTCTTTTGAAACCCAACGATCCACTGTCCTCTTTCATCTCGTATGACACCTCCGCAAACTGCATGCTTGAACTGATTCACCGAAACATCAACATCTAGTCTAACTCTCCCTTGTGGAGGTGGTTTCCACTGTGCTGCCTGCCGGTAGTTCCCTTGGAATATGAAATTTTCCAGTTGTTGTGTCTTCTATTAGATGAAATAACACCTGTTGACGAATCGCCTCTTGTGACATGTCTATCCCTTGGAATAATTGCTTACACCTTGCTTTCCAAATCAACCAGCAAATATGACTAAAAGTTTTTGTCCACGGCCAACGTTGGTATCACACCTTGGCTGGGTTCTTGTTTGAGTTCCACCCTAACCATCCCTGCAAATGAAGATAAAAGAATGCATTGTAGTAGTTAGGTTCAATAGATTTTTCCCACACCTCTCTTGCTCTCGTACCATCTCTTAAAGTGTGTAGAACACTCTCCTAACAAGGACAGTTGAAAGGACAAAAAGCTGTAACTGGAATTTGGGTTTGTAAAGTTTGGCTGTTTTTACTAAAATGTCCCTGCTCACTTTTTATCCCCATCTTCTTCCTCCTCACCCCTCTCTCTCTCATCTTCTACACCCACTCTCTTTTACCCTCTCGTGAAAGACAAAGAAGCTGAAGAAGGCCATCTTCCGATGGTGATTAAAGGACCAACGAAGATAGTGATTGAGGTGAAAAAGGCATATCTGAAGAAAAGATAATGGTGAAGATTGGACCTAACGGCGATGGTGCAGAAATCAACAGTGGTGGTGCCGAAATCGATAACAATTGTAAAAATCGTATTTCTATAAAACCATAATTAAGCAAACATTTTGACAAATCACCAATAAAATACTATTATAATTAATAAAATATAATAAATAATTTAGATGAGTTAACTATGATAGAAAAGTTTAAAATTAAATTTTAAAAGAAATATCATGCTTAAAAGAATAAAGCCCGATATTAGGATTAACAAAACAAAACACCTATATGTTCATTTCTCGAGTTCAACATTTAAACTAAATAATTTACCATTTATGCTAGAATATTTTTGGGCCACCAAAAATCATCAAGAGTTAATTAGTCACAGAGAAATTAAAATATCTAATTCATGCATCGAATCATATAAAATAAATTAGAGTATGCAAGATAAGCCCTAATATGGCAATATACAATATCATGCATAACCAAAAAGATGGAAACACTAATCTTAATAGAAGTAGCCTAAGCTTCCTGAGTCTTCCACTCTCACGAGAACTACCACCTGGAAAAAATTGTTAAAACAACGGGGTGAGACAAAAGCCTTAATAACCAACAGTCCATCTCATCAGGCATACAAGTAAGTGCTAGTGAGGTGTCAAGTGAGAAATAGTTATATGTATATTCATAACATTATCAAAGATGTCACATAGAAACAGATATATAGATTTACAATAACATAGTTTCATTATCATATTTATCATATGGGTGCACAAATATCATTACATAACAATTCACTCTCTAACCTCTCTTATTTCTCCCCACTTTATTTTCTCTGATTGAACCCATAGGCTAGTACTCTCCCATGTCACTAGTACTCTCCCATGGATCAGCCAAAATCCACAGAACACAAGACTAGACCATGGGTTCCCCCTCTAATATATTGGTGGGGTGTCAAGGCCCTAATAATTGGGCCAAAGGGCTAACCAATGTACAGTTAGAAACCCATCACCTTATTTCCTCTTTTTGTACAAAAATTCACCCTCTTATTTCCTCTGGAATAACCTCCAATAAGATTCACATCTGTCACCCCCTCTCATATCAATACTCAAGAAATATAATTATAATCAATAAATAAAATCATCGTAAATCATCACATTCCATTATAAATTTACCAACTATCAAGAAAATTTCCAATATCATAAATCTATATTAAATTCGTATAATAACATATTACTATTTATTACTTAATAAAATAAGTCCCACAAGACAATTTCAGTAATAACATAAATTCATAGTACATATCACAAATCAATTGCAAATTCATGTATTATATATATATATATAAATCACTCACAAACATGTTATAAGTATGTACAACAAGAGGAAAGTGGTTACCTCTCACCAAGAAAAATTTACTACAAAGCTCCTAATCCAAAAACTCAATCACAAATCACAATTACTCTACAACAATTAATTTATCACACATCAACAATCCATAGAATTAACTTACTCCAATATTTAAAGTTTAGAATTTACTTAAACAAAAATCCCACTTTTCCACAAAAATTAAATTATTTGTTTTAACATAAATTCCAATATTTTCGTTAACCCAATAACTCATTTAAGAAAATTAATTATCATCACTTAAATAAAACCCCCTATTTAATATTTAAGCTTTTAAGCTTGAAAATTGTTAAATTACAAATCTTCACATTCTCCAATAATCTAGACCGATTAAAAATTTAAAAATACCTTCATTAACCTAATTAAATCCTTTTTGCCCAAAATTACTTAGTAAAAATATCATTTATGGGATTATTTATGGACATGTTTCAAAGAAAAATAATTATAAAATCACTCAATGACCAAATAATAAAACTAAACCGATTAAAACTAATAACTAACTATCCTCTGCAGTTTTATGGACATATATTCACAAAACTCAAAACTTGCTCAAAACTCTAAACCCAAAATATTATTCAATCAACACAAAATTACTACCATGTGAAAGAGAAAATTATTTTGAACAGTTTTTATGAAGGAAATTTTGTGATTTAAAGATGTTTTACCTGTCAAAATAATCTAATAAGTGAAAACTTAGACTGATAAAAATGGCCTACTGCCTCCAAATGAAAAAGAAGAGGACCTCTGCTCTCTCTCTCTTCTCCCCAACTCTATCTCTCTCGAAAAAGCAATTGGAAAGGTGAGGAGTGTGTGCATGTGACCTATATATATAGAGTTTGTCACACCTCCTTCTATAGCCTTTACCTTACCATTTGAAAGCTATTGGAATCACTAGTTATGACTTTAAGTTGGAAAAATAAGGGGAAAAATTTTCACTTTATCGCTATATTATTCATACACCCCTTAATTTCGACCAACTTTGAAAAATCATAACTAATTCTACAAAAATCAGAATGATGTTATTCCAGACTCATTTGAAAGCTCTCAACATCCTCTATAAGGGAAAAATAATCTCACATCCTCACTACATAGCATCAGCCACGTGCAACCCCTCAAAGTTGCACCACTTGTATGGTCAATTTGGCACTATTCATTTTGTCAT
>JBAGKO010000011.1:18190100-18206415 GCA_037177275.1 Acacia concinna | reverse complement strand
TGAGGTTGGTTTGCTTAGTTAAAACTTAGCACAAAATTCACTGTCAGTAATTGTGCCCTGTCAGTCCAGACTTCTTAGAAAATTCACAATTAATTCTACAGGACTCCAAATGACTTGGTTCCAAGCCCATTTCAAAATTCTACATGTATACTAGTTTCTCATAAAATTTCATGGAATTCCAAGATCATTTGATCCCATTTTCGAAGCAATACTTTTCGGCCAGTCAGGATTTTCTCCAGAATTTTGTCCCAACTTCTAAAAATCATATCTCCTAGACCACAAACCCAAATGGCACAAACTAGGACTCATTTTAAAGCTTGTTGAGTCCTCTACAACACCGTAAAATCTCAGGGGAATTGAACATCATTTACCCCATTAAAAATCTACACGAAACAGAACAAGTACCTCTGGCCAGCACTGACAGAATCAGGTTTTCAGCAATTTCTACACTAACTTCACAAAATCATAACTCTTAGACTATAACTCCAAAATGCATGGTTTTGGACTCATTAAAAAGCTCAACAAGTCCTCTTTATCCCTGCAAATTTTCAGAGCAAAAGGAGTTTGTTTGCTCTATCAAATTCCTACACAAGCTAATAGGTTCAGAATCCAACCCAGATTTTCAGAATTGTCTTCTTTCGTTCACACTTAGGTATTTCAATTCCATACCTTCCAAACTCATTTCCAAGACTTGGCTAATCTCCTATCCATAATTAAAATGAACCACAAAGTCCTTCCCACTGAATTCAGCCCACACACAAGCATACATATACATTACCACTTATTTCAGCAATAAGCAACACATACACACCTTTATATTTAGATTTCAGAAATCAGCAATAGCATAACACCACTTAGTTTCAGTTTCAGATATGTATGGCTCCAGAATTCCATTTCCCATTTCTCAATTCAGAACCAAAACCAACATCCATACACCTATATTTTTCAATTCCTACTTCCAATTTCAGACATATATATGTATATATATACCTCCTCAGCTTCATTATAAAGTAAAACCGAAGCTTCAGCAATTATAACAGAATCAAAGCCCTACATCCCTTCGGTTTCACTCTTTCGGCCAGCAACACCCAGATGTATGAAGTTCTGAACATAACCGGAATAAATAGAAGAGGAAGGGATTTTCGAACTCACCCTTTCAATTTTTGGTTTCAGTTCAGTTGCAGCGGTTCTCTCTTCTCCTTCGGCTTGCTCAAGCAGCTATGATAGCATCAAAGTTCTCTTCTCTCGGATTCCAGCAACACTGAAGCTTCACTCTCAGCAACAGCACAGCAGCGACACTCTCGGCCTCCCTCTTGCTCGAAGGAAGGAATTGGAAATGGAATGGGTAATGGATGAAAGGGACCGACCACTCTGAATTTCTCTTTATTACCGTGGAAGGAAGAACATTTGCAGTGATCTCTCTTTCGGTTTTCCTAGACCAGCAGCACGAAGAAATTTCTCTTCTTCTCACACTCTCCTTTCAGCAACGATGGCATCGTCAACACTCTCTCTCACGAATTCCAGCTGCAGCTCTCACTCTCACTTGGACTCGGGCTCTCTCTCTATTTGCTCTTGCCGAAGAAAATGAAAAGGGAACATAATAGGTTAAAATGCTCTGCCTCATTTGACCGAAAGTGGGAGTGGGAAAGTGAAGGAAAAACTGAAACTATTCTCTCTCTCATTCTCTTATGTGTGAAGCTCCTTGTGATTGGTTGGTCAAATTTTAAAGAAATGGAGGGGAGAGATCCAGCGGGAAAAAAGAAAAGTAATGGAGGGAAGAGATCCAGCGGGAAAAAAGAAAAGTAATGGAGGGGAGAGATGTACTTCTTAAAAAATTAGAAACAAAGAAAAAAAATATTTCTTATTTATTTATGAAACTGAGGGAAAAATCATAGGAACAAAGCATTTTTTTTATTCAGAGCTAAGGTCGAGCACTTTGTATTAAAGATTCGAACTCATGGCCAGTGACAAAGGAAACAAGGGAAGCGACATGTCTGAGCTCGTGGATGTCCGTGAGAGGGAGTCCGTACCTTTTGCAAAGAAAAAAGTCTAGGGGACAAAGTCAACCACGAGAGGTGGTGGCTTTGGACCAAGTGGTTGTGGAGGTGAGCGAGAGAGTTGAGCGGGTTGAACACACGGTGGAGACGTTGGAGAGCCACGTTCTCAGAGAGATCAATCAGCTCAAGGAGGATCTCTTAGCTTGCCAAAATAAGGATCGCATGGCGCGGTTTGAGGCGCAGGTGATGGAAGCGCTTCAAGTCATGTGAGAAAGTATTGACGAGTTGCGGGGAGAACTTGTCTTGTGCAAGAAGGCCGTGGCTAGTAGCGAGACTACCATGGTACCAGCTGGGTCAAGGGTTGAACCCCTGAAGTCTAAACCGTTTGAGTGCAAGAGGGATGCACAGGAGGTAGAGAACTTCTCGTGGCAAATGGAGCTCTACTTTAAAGGTCTCAATGTGACGGATGAGATCACCAAGGTACGTACTGTAACCCTCTATCTTTCTGGAGTTGGTAGTTTATGGTGGTGCAGGAAGCACGCCAATGTAGAAAAGGGTATATGCCGAATTGATACTTGGGAGGATTTCAAATGAGAACTTAAGAGACACTTCTATCCAGAGAATGTTGTCTATGAAGTAAGGAAGAAGTTGAGGGAGCTGAGGCATGGGAATTCTATTATGGAGTATGTAAAGGAGTTCACCACTCTTATGCTTCAAATCCCCAACATGTCAGAGGAAGAATTGCTCTTCTACTTCATGGATGGGCTTTAGAATTGGGCAAAGCAAGAGGTGTAACGTCGCAATGTCCACTCAGTAGATAAAGCAATTGCTGTTGTTGAGTCCCTTACCGAGTATCAACGAAGCTCCACAAGCTCAAGGAGCAAGAATGAGAGGGGTAACTCCAGTAAAGGTGGGGGAGAGAAGAAGGATTTCAGGAAGGCTCCAATTGAGAATAGGGGTGGTAGCTCCAAGCCATCCTTTAATCGGAAGGAGTACAAAGATAAGAAAATGAAGTTTGTACCCAGGAGTGGATGCTACGTGTGCAAAGGTCCACACCCCATGAAGGAGTGTCCGAAGCTGGGTTCCTTGTCAGCCTTGGTTGAGCAACAAGAGTCAGGGTCTGACAAAGAACAAGACCCAATTCACATGGGATGTCTACAGCTCCTCAATGCCCTTAATGCTAGACCAGTGCCGAGTACAACTAGCAAGGGGCTAATGTACGTGGAGGCACGTATCAACGGTAAGTCTACCAAGGCGATGGTAGACACGGGAGCTACCCACAACTTCATCACGGATGATGAAGCTAGAAGACTCGATCTCAAGGTTGTTCGAGAGAAAGGGTAGCTCAAGACAGTGAACACCAACGCAAAACCCCTCAGTGGCACGGCACGAGGTGTCGAGATGGGACTTAGTGCTTGGAAGGGCCAAGCAGACTTTTCGGTGGGTCAAATGGATGACTTTGACATTGTACTCAGGATGGATTTCATGAGAAAAGTGGCAGCTATCCCTATACCGTTCCTCAATAGTGTGTGCATTCTTGGAGGGACACCATGCATGGTACCTGCTACGAGTACTTCTATCAGGCGCCCTGGTGAGGATAAGCAGTTGTCCACTATGCAGGTTGCTAAAGGGGTAAAGAAAGGAAATCCAACCTACTTAGTTGTCATGAAGACAGAAGACTTGGCAGTCAAGGAGCAAGGAGACGATATTCCCCAAATCATCAGGAAGGTCCTTGAGCAGAACAAGGACGTGTTGCCTCCCGAGTTACCAAAGAAGTTACCTCCGAGGAGGGAGGTGGACCACAAGATCGAGCTGGAACTTGGTGCCAAACCACCTGCAATGGCACCATATCGATTAGCTCCCCCGGAGTTAGAGGAACTCCGAAAGCAACTCACAGAGCTCTTGGAGACAGGCCGTATCCACCCGTCTAAAGCTCCATACGGTGCCCCGGTGTTGTTCCAGAAGAAGCACGATGGGTCATTGAGGATGTGTGTGGACTACCGGGCATTGAATAAGGTAACCGTCAAAAACAAATATCCTATTCCTTTGATTGCAGATCTATTCGACCGGCTTGGGAAAGCCAAGGTCTACACCAAGATGGACTTGCAGAAAGGCTACTATCAAGTTCGGATCACTGAAGGGGATGAGCCGAAGACAACTTGTGTGACGCGCTACAGCTCATATGAATGGTTGGTGATGCCATTCAGACTAACCAACTCCCCAGCAACATTCTGCACACTTATGAACAAAATCTTTCATCCTTACTTGGATCGGTTCGTGGTAGTATATCTGGATGACATTGTGGTCTACAGCAACTCTTTGGAGGAGCATACTGAGCACCTACGCACCGTGTTCCAAGTATTGCAGGAAAATGAATTGTATGTGAAGAAAAAGTGTGCATTTTCTAAGGAAGAGGTGCCTTTCCTTGGACACATTATTGGGCATGGCAAACTCCGGATGGACGAGTCTAAGATCAAGGCGATCATGGAATGGGAAGCCCCGACCAAGGTAGCTGAATTGAGATATTTCCTTGGTCTCGTTAATTATTACCGACAGTTTATCTATGGCTACTCAAGGAGAGCAGCCCCGTTGACAGACCTACTTAAAGAAGAAGAAGACCCAGGGAGTGGTCCGAAGAATGTCAAGAGGCCTTTGAGGACTTGAAGGCCTCAGTGAGCTCAAAACCGGTCCTAGCCCTACTTGACTTTAATAAAATGTTTGAGCTACACACGGATGCCTCTGATTTTACCATTGGAGGGGTATTGATGCAAGAAGGACACCCAATCGCTTTCAAAATTCAAAAGCTCAATGACACGGAATGGAGGTATACAGTACAAGAAAAGGAAATGACGGCCATTGTTCATTGTCTCCAGGTATAGTGACATTACTTGTTGGGAGCTCGGTTCATAATCAAGACAGACAATGTTACCACTAGCTACTTCCAAACTCAAAAGAAACTATCCCTGAAACAAGTAAGGTGGCAAGACTTCTTAGCTAAGTTTGACTATGTACTGGAATATAAGCCTAGGAAAGCCAACGTGGTTTTCGATGTGCTAAGTCAAAAGCCAAAGTTAGTAGCTATTAGTATGGCCACAGGTGACATTGTAGGGTGTATCAAGGAGGGGTTACAACAAGCCCCATGGCAAAAGAGTTGATGAAGCTCGTAGAAGATGGAAAGACCAGGCAATTTTGGGTAGAGGATGGCTTACTCTACACCCAAGGCAGAAGGCTCTATGTCCCTAAGTGGGGGAACTTAAGGTGAGATCTCATCAAGGAGTGCTATGATACGAAATGGGCAGGACATCTAGGCCAAAAGAGCACGATGGCATTGTTGGAGACAACATACTTTTGGCCTCAAATGAAGGACCAAGCGGAGCTCTATGTGAAGACTTGTCTTGTGTGCCAACAAGATAAGGTAGAGAACAGACAGCTGGCTGGACTACTAGAACCATTGCCAGTACCTGAACGTCCATGGGAATTGGTGACTATAGACTTTATTAGTGCCTTGCCAAAGTCTGAAGGGTTTGGATTGATCATGGTAATGATAGATCGATTCTCAAAGTACAGGACTTTCATTCCGTGTTCAAAAGATTGCATGGCAGAGGAGGCGGCAAGGGCGTTCTTCAAGTGTCGTAAAGTATTGGGGATTACCGAGGAGCATTGTAAGTGATCGAGACCTCGATTCACAGGGTGGTTATGGACAGAACTTTTCAAGCTCCTTGGATCAGAGTTATGCTTCTCCACAAGCTTTCACCCACAAACTAATGGCCAAACGAAAAGGGTGAATTCTTTGTTGGAGGGCTACCTGAGGCACTTTGTAAGTGCCAACCAAAGAGATTGGGCCAAGATCCTCGATGTGGCATAGTTTTCTTACAACTTGCAACGAAGTAAGGCCACAGGAAGAATTCCCTTTGAACTCACTACGGGACAATAACCTCTTACTCCACATGTTCTGACAGCATCACTTGAAGGAGGGAAGAGCCCCAGAGTTGTCAAGATGGCTAAGTCATGGGAAGAGCAAGCAGACTTAGCTCGTACATGTCTAGAGAAGGCTCATAAGAGGATGAAGAAGTGGGCGGATGAGAAGAGAAGGTCTTGAGAGTTCAATGTAGGAGATCAAGTCCTTGTCAAGCTAATCCACATCAATTTAAGGTATTCCGAAGTATGCACAAGGGCTTGATTCAGAGGTACGAAGGGCCGTTCCGGGTAGTTGCGAAAGTGGGAAAAGTCTCTTATCGCCTGGAACTCCCTAAGACTTTGAAGATTCATCCGATCTTTCATGTGAGTATGTTGAAGCTATACCATGAAGACATGGAAGACCTAAGTCAAGGAGCGTGTTGACAAAGCAGGTTATTCGAAGAAGGGGTGTTCCACCTAGCACCCAATACTTGAACAAATGGAAGGGGCTACTCGCGTCTGAGGTAATGTGGGAAACTAAAGAAGACTTGTGGTAATTCCAAGACATTCTTCAAGAGTTCAAGGAGTCGAGGACGTCGCCAGATTAGGTAGGGGAGAATGTCATACTCTAGAATTTTCTAGAGATTTCTTGTATATTCTTACACGTTCTTGAATTTTCTTGATATATATATAATTGTGTAGAGAATTCCAGAGAAATCTAAGATAATGTAAGAATGGTATGGAGAGTTCCAAAACATAGGAGTGTTTCCATAAATATCTAGATATTTTGATGGAACTCTCTGGAAACTCAATCTCAACCATCCATCCAAGGACACGTGTCAAAATCTCAGAACCTCAGGGAGGGAGGTTGAGTAGTATAAATAGGGGATGCCACGCATCCAAGAGTTGAAGTTCTCTTGTAAATCTCTCTTGTACTCTTCCTTTGTAAAACTCTCTTTGAATTAATACAAAGTTTTTTCCTTATGCATTCTCTTGAGTCTTTGAGTTGAGATGCTAACTTGGCTAGTTCGCGAGGGGCTACAAGAAGCTGAGTGCCGCATGAGTATTTGTAAGAGACAAGTTCGTGACATGCGGCTAGAGCGAGCGCAAGAGAATCTAGAAATCTAAAGAGATAAACTAGGCTTATAATAGATAGCATCATTATTAGAGATAAAGAACCCAAAATTAGGAAACTTTTTCAAGCGTTACAATCCTATTGGTAATTGATGGTCCACCAAATAGCCATATGAATAAACCACTAGACAAGCAAGTAAAATAGTGGTGTATTTTGGAAATTTTTTTCTTCCATAATACCACATTTTTAAAATTGATGGCATCTTGTTGAATAATCACCCATCATCCGATAAATAATATAAAATTTGTAAAAGGAAAAAAATAATGTATTATTTAGTATTGCAAGTGCATCTCTAAACCTACAATTACACACAAAGTTTCATTTTAGTACTTCAATTTTAAAAGTTTACAAATCTAATTTATTTTTCAAAATGATTATGGTTGTACAAAAAATCATCATTTGAGATTATTAGGGTTAAAAAAGCAAAGAATATTTTATTAAATTAAGTGGCCAAATTGACATATTGCCTAAATTTTTGACTTGCAGAACATAAGATACATTTAAAGGATCAAATTCATACTTTTTGATAGAGTCAAGGTCTAATTATGCCTCATAAATTATCACAAAAGAACAATATTGCTTCGAAAATTTTTTTACACACAATGTTACCTCGAAATCTCTCAAATCATAACAATTTAATCTTGGCTACTATCCGAATTAAATTTGATTGTTTAACCAAATATATTGACCGATAGATCCATGCATCAACTACGTAATTTCTATTAAATGAAAATTTTCCTGGAACTTTTCACATGCAATATTGCTCAAAAGTTTCTAAATTGTAGTAATATCACTCTAACAGGTTAAATTTAATTGTTAGTTGATCAAATATGTTGAGTTAGAAGTATGAATGAAATTGAAAAATAAGAAGTGACATATTATGAAGGAGGTCATGTTTGCCAAAAAGTAATGAAGAAAAATATTCAATTACTAGATGCAAGACACATTAAGATTACAAAAAACAAGACCATCAGGAATCCTCCCTCGTTGTATCACAATAACACAAAGAAAGACAAAAACCTCTTTGCATTTCTCTTCATAACACAATATACTTTCATCTCTTTGATTTTCTCCAATCCTTTAGGCGATATGCATTTTTCAAAAAAAAATCCTATTATTGATAAATGTAACTAGGAAAAAAATGAAGTGAATGACCAATGGATCCACCAAATAAGCATATTTGGCCAACGAACGGGTAAAATTAGATTGCATAACAACCAAAGTGAAATTGCTATGATTAATAAACTTCCAAAGTAACGCTACAATTGAGTAAAAACTTTTAAAGCAAATTTACACATAAACAAATTAAGAATAATGTGAATAACATGTGATTTATCAATGCAATATATTTGATCAACTATCAGTCAAACTTAATATGGATAGAGCCAAGAAAATGAGTAGAGCATGTGTAGCCGGCCCTTTTAAGCCCATCTAAGTTAAAGGCCAGGCTTGTATTTTAAAGACTAAAAATGGAATCGAGCCTATAAAAGCTAGCATTGTAGGGCCTTGGGCTTAAAAGGGCCGACCTTTTTAACCCCTTTTAACTTTTTTAAAATTCCTTATATAATTTAACTAATTACCTTTTGAACCCTAATCCAAGAAAACAATAACACACATGGACACAAGTGTCCTTGAAATTGATGATAGTGGAGAAGATAAAAATGATAGTCATACTCATGTTATTTAGTGTTTATCTCTTTATGTTTTGTGTGTTATTTATATTTGTAGTCTACTGATATTTGACAATGGTGGATCTTGGACTTTGTTGTTTGTTTATTTGTTGCATGTTGTGTACCATTTAGACATTTTATTGACACAATTTATGTGTTAAATTAGAATTTTAATTGTTGTAATTTTCTAATTTTATTTCTTTAAAAATGTTCAAAATATTTTTGGCCTTATATGGCAAGCCCTGGGCCATGTTCTTGGGCCGGGCTTTCAAACACATGTGTTTTTCTTAAGTCGGGCTTCAACAAGCCAGCCCTTTTAAGGCCCTGGCTATTGAAGGGCCAACTGAACCCAACTCTAAATATGGATAACGGCTGGAGCAAAATTGCTAAGATTAAAAACTTTTGAGGACAACATTGTTTCTAAAAAAACTTTTGGGGCAATATTAATCTTTTGTGACAACTCTCAAGATACATTAATCTTAACCTTTTTATTTCTAGGGTTAAAGTGCGAATTTAGCAATTAACTATTTTCCTATGGGTATCTAACACAACTAACTATTTTGAGGTACAAAAGTAGATATAAACAATTTATTTGGGAGCAAATATTGCTACGTTAGCCGTTAACTCAAGTTAACTTTAGTTACTTTTTACTGTGGGTCCCATGATCTTCTTACTCTCTATTATTTTAATATATTTTAAAAAGTTAAATTACAAATTTAGTAATGAACTATTTTCTTATGGGGATCCAACACAATTGTTTTTCATAAGAATACTTACAAGACAAATATGTTCATTTACATAAAAGTATTTAATTTATGCTCTTCCTTTATTTTATTTTTTTAAAGAGCATTTACAAGATAAATATGAGAATTTTTTGTTGTTGACAAATATTGGCATTTACAAGATAAATAAAGAGATTTTAAAAAATCCAGCGAGTTAAAAGTTTTTTTACAGCACCCCATTAATTTAAAATAAAATTAAGTTTTATTAGTGAAAATATAAATATAGGCATTTATAATACAAATATGTGAATGATCAAAATTTCTTAAATCCTTGAATATATGGACATTTACAAGACAAATATGGAAGTACTCTTATGAAAAATAATTGTTAGTTGCCCATAAAAAATAGTTTATTACTAAATTTGCATCTTAAACTTTTAAAAATATATTAAAATAATAGAGAGTGAGAAGACTAGTATGACCCACATTACAAAAAGTAACAGAAGTTAACTTGAGTTAACGATATTGATATATTTGCTCCCAAATAAATTATTTATGCCTACTTTTGTTCTTCAAAATAGTTAGTTGTATTGGATGCTCATAAGGAAATAGTTAATTGTTAAATTTTCACATTAACACTTATTTCTATTATTTAAAAACCTTAAATGATTGCATAGTAAAAATTTTCTAACATATTCATCATTCAATGCTTTGTGCTGATTTACGTTGGATGTAAAAAAAATACTCTCTCTGGTCTTCATTATAAGGGCCCATTGACTTTTTTTAGAGAATACTATAAAAATTTTAAGAAAGCTAATTATATTAGTTAATCATATCATATATTATGTTTTATTACCTTATATATTAGTTTATAAGTCAAACAACAAAATTTGAAGAAAAACGATAAATTTTAATGTCTTAAAGTAATGTAATTAGCTTTTTTAAAATTTTCTTAGAATTCTCTAAAAAAGTCAATGGGCCCTTATAATTAGGACTGAAGAGAGTATGAAATTTCATATTCCTTAAGAAGATTAAATCAGAAGCAAGGTATTAAGAAAACGCAACTGTCAACAAACCAGCCCACGTATTGGTTTAAAGCTCAGTGAATTAGACCGGTAATAATTAAGAAATATGTTTTACATAAAATGCATAAAAGTGCCTACTCAAATATATACAAAACAAATGTAATAACATATATTTATATATATAAACAACATAAAATAGAAAAAATCAATTTAACATTTTGAATCCTATAAAAAAGGACCGGAGATGCATGTTGTTATAATATATATATATATATATATATATCATCTCTTTCTATGTTCCTTCCCTTCTTCCTCTCCTTTCTTATTTTTCTCACTGAACTTCTTTCTTCTTGGAGTTCCTATGTTTTATGCACATTTGATTATGTTTTACTTAAATACTGACCATGATCAACCTCTAACCCTACAGTTTACCTTGGGTTATGTCTATTAACACTAGTCCACTTTTGGAAAATTTATTTGAATACTATAGACAGTAAAATTAATTACATAAATCCTATAAATTTGAAAGTATTTCCTAAAATACTATAATTAAAATCCAATTTTCTCTCTTTATTACATCATTTTAATTCTGAAAATTTCTTTTTTAAAAAAATAAAAATGTAAAAATGCACACTCTCACTTTTGGCTCTTTCCCTACTCACTTCTCCCCATTCTTTTAACTCACTTTTCTTTTATTACAAGAGGCCGGGATTGAACCCGAATTAGGTGCCACATAGAGCACTAACAATACCATACGGCCTAGAGGCCGTTGCTCTTTTAATTCACTTCTCCTTATTCCTCTCAAGGTCATAACAAATAAAACGGGGAGAACATACATATTTTTCAAAAAAAAAGAAAAGAAAAGAAAAGTCATTCTATTTGAATAATCAATATGCAAATATAAAAATATAATTTGTTAGGGGCTACTAAAAATATGCTTCCAGAAGCAACTAACACATTAATTGCTATATATATTTGTAAACTAATTTTTAAAATAGAATGAGTTTTTTTTTCAAAAAATATTTATTGCCTCCCCATTTATCCACTATACCCATGAGAAAAATAGGGAGAAGTGAGTAGAGGTGTTCTCGAGACAAGACAAGATTGAGAAATGACATTCTTGATCCAAAAAATGGTTTGTGAAGGGAAATCATTACCAATCCCAAAAATTTCTGTCCCGATTAGGATTGCGATTTCTCAAGTTCAAGATCAAGAATTCCAGAAAAGTCACCTCCAATTTTTTAAAAAAATTCACTACTACATATTTGTGTATGTATGATGCATCATACTTGATAGTTTATGAGACAAACGTCATATATTGGGAGGTAGAATTTTTCTAGACGCGTATATAACGATTGTTAATAAAAGCTGTCATATATGTTTAAAACATATTTAATGGTTTTTTTTATAAAACCATCATATAATGAATCAGATTTTTGTTAAAAAAGTCATATAATATATGACAATTGTTTTATAAAACAGTTATATGTATGTGGCCTATATACGATAGTTGTCTTTTTTTAAACAACCTTTTATAAAACAGTTATATATATGTGGCCTATATACGATAGTTGTCTTTTTTTAAACAACCGTCATAAATAATATATATGATGGTTTTAATCTAACAACTGTCGTACATGCAATGTTAATATATCACAGGTACCTATTTTTCCATTATCATTTGAAACTTCAAGAATTTCTAGAGAGCTGAGTTTTTCACCTGCAAAGAAGGTTTTCAAGCTCTGCCATCGTGGATTTCTACTTTCCTCCCTGTTGTATGTCCTCCCCCATTGCTTGCATAGGTCGTAAGTCTTGTGTAGTGTGTGCATTGTTCAAGTCGTGGGTTGCTAGTTGTTTGCTAGTTGTTCTGATCTCCTCTCTCTTTATAAATTTTAATCTTTTTTCTAGGTAATGTATTATTGATATAATTCTTTTTTCTCCTGAAAGAGGATGAAATTGTTGGTTTGTGAGTCTGTTTTACTTTGCTAGTTGTTGTACATTTTTCATCTAGCTACTATTGTGCTCGTTGTTTTGATTGCTGTATTAGTAAGTTTTTGTTGTTAATAAGAGAGTGTGAAGGTTGTTGTTTTGTGGATATTTATTTCAAATGTTTAATTTGTTGTATAGTTATATTAAAGTTTGTTTAATTTGTATTGATGAAATGGGGATATAAATAGAATGTAAAGATTGATGTGTTAATGATTTTAAAAGTTTGTTGCATTAAAGTTGTTAGTTTTTAGTATTGATGAAGTGAGTAAATATTGTTGTCTCAGTAAATTTTAAGTGTTTCTGATATTAAAGTTGTCATTCGATAATTTGTAAGTGATTTTAATTATGTTTATTGTTTGTTTTGTATATGCTTTAGATAATGGAGAATAAGGACTGGATATATGTGAATCTTTATCGAAAGAGTACTGGGATGGGGTTGGGGAATTCATATAGTTAGCGTGTTATAATCATGCTAACAATCATGGTTTCATTGTTTGTCCTTACGTCAAGTGTTGCATTGTGAGGTGTGTTCATCTAAACACTTGTGAGGAACACTTAGTGGCTAACATATTTGATTAGAGTTACGTATTGGATGAAGTATGGTGAAGTAAAAGTGGAATGCAATGATAGTTGGCCAAACTTAGAAAGTAGGTGTGACTCAATTAACTCCTTAGATGATGCCGATCATCTTTAAGATTTGACCGATGCATTAAACGAGAGTTCAGTGAGAACCTAGAAAAGTTTGAAAGAATGAAAAGCTATGTAGAGAAACTTTTATATGAGAATTGTACTGAGTTCACATTGTTATCTGTAGTATTGAACTTGTATAACTAGAAAGCAAGATATGGTTTGAGCATGTGGGTTTTACAGAGTTGCTTGCGATGTTGAGAAGAATGTTGTTGTCGGGAAACAACATGCCAACAAAGACTTATGATGCAAAACAAGTGATACGAACCGTTGGCCTAAGTTATGAGAAGATACATGCTTGCCCCAATGATTATATTATATTTCATAAATAATACTAATCATTAACTTAGTGTCCCTTATGCTCAGCATCACGCTACCAAGCAAATGGAAAGAGTCCAACGAAAGCGTTATGGTATTTTCCAATTATATACCTTAATTTGAACGCATGTATAGCAATGCAATTAATGCAAAAAAATTTGTGTTGGCATGCGAATGAAAGAATTGAAGATAGCATGCTTCGGCATCCTTCCAACTCAACAAAATAGAAGAGGTTTGACCTTCAGCATCTCAAATTTGCTAAAGAACTAAGAAATCTCCACCTAGTATTGGCTACTGACGAGACAAACCCATTTAGGATGTAGAGCAATATCCACAGTACATGGCGGCAATGGCCTATGATATTGTTTATTTATAACTTACCTCTATGGCTTGCAATAAAACAGAAATACATGATGTTGCCTATTCTAATTTTATGGCTGAGGCAATTGGGCAATAACATAGATGTATACCTAGCTGCACTAATTGAAACTTGAAGAAGCTATGGGACAAATGGATGGTTGTATATGATGCTAATTAGAAAACATCGTTAAATTTTAAGGCTATATTGTTTGGAACAATCAATGATTTTATGGTGTATGACAATTTGTCAAGGTACAACATTAAAGGCCAACTTGGATACCCGATTTGTAAAGAGGGTGCATAGTCAATTAGGATGAAGTATAGTATGAAGAATTCATATGAGACATCGTAGGTAGTTACAAAAACATCATCCATATCGATGTATGTGAAAATACTTTAATGGGGAAGGAGAAGACATGATGACACCTATACCTATCACTAGTCATGGTAAACTTGCAAGAACAAAACATGTACAATATAAATTTGGTAAGCCATTTGAGAGACAAGTTGGGACATGCACATGGAAGAAGAGGTATATTTTCTTCGATTTGTCATATTGGAGTTCCCTAAATGTTAGATATTTTCTTGATACTGTACATATTGAGAAAAATGTTTGTGGGAGTTTCTTTGGAACACTACTCCATATTCCTGAGAAGACGAATGATGGTATAAATGTAAGACTAGACATGATTGAAATAGGAACGAGGGAGCAATTGACACCAAAAGAGAAGGGATCTTGTCTATGCCTATGTCCAACGACTTTCACACTATCTAAGCAAGAAAAAAAAAAGCTTTTGTGAGTTTCTTGCTTCAATGAAAGTTTCATAGGAATACTTGTCAAACATTAGAAACCTTATGTCAATGAAGGACTTGAAGCTTAAGAGTATGAAATCACACGATTATCATGTGTTGATGAAAAACTTCATTCTAATGGCAATACATGGTATTTTAACTGTGAAAATGCTAGCTTTGATCATGAACCCATGTTTCTTCTTCAAGTCTATGTATAGTAGAGTGATTGACCCTAAAAAACTGTCAAGGCTACAAACCTATATCATGATAACGTTATATGAGTTGGAGATATTTTTCCCTCTAGCTTTCTTTGACATAATGGCGGACATAACTGTTCACTTGATCAAGGAGTAGTATACATGAGATGGATGTACCCGGTCAAGCACAAGATGAAGGATCTGAAAGGGTATATTAAAAACTGAAGTTGGCTAAAGGGTTGCATTGTTGAACGGTACATTTGTGAAAAGGCGGCTGAGTTATGTACTGATTACTTGAAACATGCATGTGACATTGACATTCCGGTGTCTCAACATAATAGATGGACTTCTGGATAAGGGTTGATAGGAAAGTAAGTTATCCCTATCTCAAACGAACAATAAGAGCGAGTACACCTTTACGTATTTCACAACTTAGAAGAGATTGATAAGTACATACATATTTATAAGTATGAGCTTATAAGGGAAAACCCTAATAGAGCACCTAGTTAGTATATCAAAGAACACAATAAATAATTCACATTATGGTTAGGGCAACACGTAGATAACATATACAATGATGATCCTAATGCAGTACTGCATAAAGTAAAGTTTATGTCACATGGCCTGAGCAAACGTGTGCGTTTTTTCTCTAGTTATGCCATAAATGGATACACCTTATACACTAAAGAGTAAGATGTCAGAAGTAAAATGCAAAATAGTAGGGTAATTGTTCTTACTAGCACTATGCATTTATCAAGTGTAAAAGACAAGAATTCTATATGCCAATATGTCATACTTTGGCGTGGTTGGGCACACGTGGGAGTTGGACTATATAGGACTTCATCTTCCAATCTTTGGGTGCATGTGGGTTGACAATAAAACTGTTTTGAAAGTGGATGAGTTAGGGTTGATACAATTGAGCTTGAATAAGATTAGGTATACGCAAGAGCTTTTTATTTTGACAGTTCAAGCTAAACAAGTGTTTTACATTTCATACCCTACGAATAAAGGATGATCAATTCTTATGATGTCCAACAAAATAAATGAAGATATAGGAGGTGATGAATTCAGTGAGGATGATTCTTTCCAATGGTCGCCATATCTTGAAATACAAATCCATAAGGATGATGCTTTGTACATTAGGCATGACCATAATGAAGGAAAAGAAAACGAGACACTTGATCTATGTACATGTAATGTATATATGTATTATATTCATTCATATTTCTTTTGTATTCACTATTGATGATGTATTACTATATATATATACAAAATCAATGATATGATAATGGTCATATATATAATGAGCTTGTGATGATATATATGTGTGTTTATTATCATCAATTTATGCTGATATATTGTTCATTTTCAATTACTTATATAGATTTCATCCAAAACTGAATCTGTTGGCTACCTAATATCGTTTCTGTTTTATTATATATGAACGCAAGGACTGATTGAAAGAGTCTTTTGTGATGTTAAAGATTTTTGTAAAAATATATGATGGTTGTTGAAAATATTGTCAT
>JBAGKO010000011.1:18159786-18183726 GCA_037177275.1 Acacia concinna | reverse complement strand
GAAGCTAGCATAATTTAACTCCCATGATTATTTGAAGTGAGGATTGCTTGAGTCATTGCTATGAAGGATTGTTCATTCCATTGTTAATTTTGTTATTTTTCTTAATTAATCCATTTCCATTCACCATTCCATTTTACACAAAAAAATCTAAAAAATAAGTAGTTTAGAACCAAATTTTGTTTTCAATTTTAAGGAGTAGTTGTTAGTTACAAAAAAATCCAAGCTCTTCCTTTTTAAATTTTTTCATGTCAATCATTGCACTTAGTTCCTAGGTAATTAATAAAAAGCTCCTCAAGAGACAATCCAGGATCGCACACTTTATTGCAATCCTTAGTTTAATTTTGAAGAGGTCATCGAGGCATTTAAGTCCGACAAGGCTGTCCTTCATTGACTCTGAGGCGACTAAGGTTATGTCAAATCAGGTGTCAAGTGGAAACATTTATAAATACAAAACAATATCAAAACATCACATGGTATCAAGGTATATCAATTTACAATATCATAATCTCATTCTCATATTTATCACATGGGTGCACTATTATCAATATTTAACAATTCACTCTCTAACCTCCCTTATCACCTCCTACCTTATTTCCTCTGACTGAACTCATGGGGTAGTACTCATGAGAAAAATGAAGCATGGAATAATATAATAGAAGTACTTGAAAGGACTAAAAGATCGAGCTGGGAAAAGAAAACAATAGTAGCTTATTTATAATTGGAAGAATTACTATATTTTTTTGAGTAACAATTAAAATAGCCTTATAAACAATAGAAAATTAGACTAGGCTATATTTTGTTGTAATTAGAAGGAAGATCATATTTTTTTGTAATTGGAAAGAATACAATATCTACCTCAAAAGTTTATTTTCATAATTACTGAATGAAGAACTTATTTCATTTCTAAGTTGCTCACACTTCATTAACAAGTACAATAGCCTTACGGACAAGAGACAAGATATTAACGCATTTGCATATTTAATTATGAACAAGTCAAGTTGGCCCATAAACACATGTCAACTAGACCTATACACAGGTGACATCTAAATGTGAACAATTGAAATTATAATATTTTTTAGGGTAAGTCGTTATGCATAATGAACAAGTCGAGTTGGCCCATGAACATGTCAACTAGACCTATGAACAAGTAACATCTAAAGGTGAACAAGTGAAATTATCAGAAGACATGAGCAAGTCATTATCCATGATTAACAAGTATAATGAGCACATAAACATGTAAAATACAACAACGACCAATCACAATACAACTGTCAATAAGTGAAATTGGTATATGAACATAACATTAACTTCCTGAAAGTGTTTCTCCATTTACAATTAATTATGATTGCAAATAATTTCATCTTGATACTTAGGACACTTTTACACTAAATACCATCTTGAAATTGATCTTTCATTTACAATAGGTTATCAAAATGGCATGCCATGCAGACAACAAAGCTTCTTTTCCAACCATCCAAAAAATATTAAGTTGAGTTATACCTATACAAATTAAAATAACAAGAAGCTATATATAACACTAAAAAAGGACTATGTTCTACTATTTGATTAAACACATTATTTTTAGGCCACACATTTATTGCTACCAATTTTTTTAGTTCTTCACAGCTTATTCTTTTTGTTATCAACCTTCCACTTATAATATCGCCCTCGTATTGTACTTTTCCCTATAAGGTCTTCACATATTCCCCTCCTATATGGAAGATGTAAAATAGTTACTTCCTTAAATTGTTGGCAATATCTCCTATTGCACATCATGAATACGTAAACTTCAATCAATTAACAAATCAATTTAATTGGATTGCAATAAAAAATAGCACTTCAACACCTTTTATTTGCAAGTGTTTAATTAATTCATGTTGAACAAGTGTAATTGTTATTTGAACAATATAAACTTATTCTTTTCACAAGAAAATACAAGAGCTCTAAGAAGTCGGATTTTAATGTCCTCAACTCTTCAAGAATAAGTGCATTTGTCATACGAACAATTAAACATAACACCTCCGATAAGTCTAATTTTCAATTGTTTAACTTCTCATGAACAAATGCATTTTTTATATGAACAAGACAAAATAATTTGTTCGAAAAGAAGACACAACACCTTCAATATTCTAAAATGGCAAATGTGTTTCACCCTCTTCAACACATGCAACTATTAAATTGTGACATGATGCATTGACCCAAAATGTCATCCAATGATCTTCTAGTTTCCAAAAGATCAAGAATGGAGGGAAGAAAGTTTGTCAGATATGGAAATATTTAGAGTTAAAAGTAAAAACAAAGGAAACGGAAGACTGGGTGAAATAGCAAAGAAGAAGTACTACAACAAGCCGCTGAAGCACCATGCGCCCGCGCAGAGGCACGACGCACGCACAGAGCCACCACGATCCACAACGGTGTCAAAGGAGCCACAGCGTTGTCACACGGAGCCACAACGATTGTTGGCGACGACTAACCGTAAGGAGAATTGGGTTTTCTTTCTCAATCGCTTCTCTCATGAGAGGGGACTCTCAATCAGCTTGTTTACTCCAACTGGTGTGTCTCACTCAAAGGGGAATCTGATAGGGGCACCTCAGTCTTTTTCCTTCAAAAATTAATTTCAATTTGACCTCTTAGGCCTGAATTGATATTTCATAATGTTTTGGGACTAAATTGAGATTAAATCTCTACAAAGGTCCCTAACTAAAATTCTTCCTAATAAAATTAGGGGAGTTAATTTAACCAGTTAATATGACATTCTTTTAGTAAAGTTATTTAGTGTGTCGTAAATTGATAAATTTACCTACTATATCTTACCCTTCTAAAAGGTCAAATGTACATTTATTGATTTATTATCTGTGACCCCTCTCTCCGTGAATATAATGGGTAAAAATGAAATACAATCATTTATAACCTTTTCAACATTTTATGTTTTAGAACATTTTATTTTTTAAGAATTCTCATATATTGGACAGGAAGGATTATAGAAAAAATATATTAGACCATATTAATTTGTATGATTTAGTTAAAAAAATCTTATTATTATTTTAAAAAAAATGATCGGGGGCTGGGGTTTCCTTGTTATAAAAATACAACGATTGTGATGGAAAAAATGGGGGAAGAAGAAAAACACAATTACTAAACCAAGAGTCCAACTGTCCAACGGTTCAAGATTTACCTTAACGAACACTACCCGTGGCAAATCTCCTACAAAAACACTTGAAAACTGATTTTCTGTTGAAAAAGACCCATCAATTTGCTGGCAGCTGAATTCATTGTTCTCTGGGGCCGTGACCTCAGGAAGAACAATTATCGGTCTTCGACAACAAAACTTGTTTTGACGTAAAGATTTGGAGATTCTCAGCGTTCGATTCTAATTAGTCTCAGTCTCCATGTCGAGTGCCTCTTCTTCCTCTTCCGCTGTCTTCCGTCGTTTCTTTTTTCCACCTTCAACCTCTCAGAATAAGAAGGGCTTCGCCGGATACCCAACCCTCCGTCCTATTTTTCGGCCTTCTCGTATCTTGGAATTTAAGTCACCAAAGAACGTGCGCAAATATGCGGAACCAGTTGAAACATCTTTCCACGTCAGTTTCATCGTCTTCTATTTGCTTGACATTTCTCCTTTGGTTTACGTAACATGGGAAATATTATTATTAATACCTTTTTACCATCCAGAAAAAGAGGAGGTAGAAAAAGTTCTGGTCATGATCGAATTTAGAATGTGGATATTGTAATACTTCGTTCTATTGCAGTAAACAGGAGCCCTTAAGTTTCCTTCATTTTTATCTTAAAAGAAAGAAAGAAATCCTTTCTTGAGCAGTTAAGCAATGGAGTGAACCTTAAAAGATTGTAATACAAACCTGAATTCCATATACGAGTTTTACTACTTTATGTGCGAAGCTTCCGGTGAATGCCAAATTTATTTTTATTGTGTACGACGATGCCTTTTACTTGCAGAAATTGAGCACCTTATGCTCTAGGCACGAACATAATTCTTCAGAACCCCCAAAGCCTGAAGGTGAAGGTATAAGCCATCATCTTCCCGAGGAGTCGATGCAAGCTGAATTTAGTCATTCAAGCGTCCCCAAAAGAGAAAGGGATTCGACCCCTCAGAAGGTAACTATGTTATTTGCTTTTTATATTATGCACTTTATTGTGTGATAAATTAGTTGTATTGTGCTTTTAATAATGTTATTCATATAACGTTTTCTTAGTTAATTATTGATAGTAAAACTATTCATATGAATTTGCATGCCCAAATGGTAGAGTAATCCCTTTTAGACATAACTAAAACAAGTGAATTGATCTGAAATTACATGCCAACGATGCTATCCAATGAATTCCATTTCTTCTCTGAGCATTGTTTGACCCTAAATCTATTTGGCTTTGAGGATTATGAAGGTCTAGAGTTGATTTTCAGCTCCTCTCCTGGAATAACATAACCGTGTCTGATGGGTAGTTGCCCAGTTCAGTGGAATTGTAATCAATCTGAAGTAGTTGGATATCGATGGAATTCTGTGTTGAAACATATAATCCCATAGATATCTTCATATTTCATTTTTATATGACGGAGACTGTTTTTATTTTTCTGTGTCTAATGGATGGAAACAAGAACAAATGCATATCCTATTTGGACGCTGTTGTTTTCATGTGCAGCACATAGAAAATTAGGTTTCCATTTGAGTTTATCACTTTATCTTGACATAAGGATACACTAATTTGACACCATCTGGGTCCCAATTAATTACTGCGACATTAACCTCTTGTTTGTGTACAAGGAGATAATTTGTAAATACCGTCTAATCTTATGCTCACTGGAAAATTTGATTATGTTTCAGTTTGCTAAGACAGAATTGACAATATTTGGCGAACGATGGGATGTACCGTGGGGTGCTGGGACCATATTACAAGTAATTATTTTTCCTACAAGCTAGATCAGATGTTGATTAATAGCATTTGCTAAATGTTAACTATACAATTCTATAGAGTTGGAATTTATGGTGCACCCTTGATCTTCACTCTATTCCTTAATTTCTCCTTTTTTTTTTAACCTGATCTGTCAGACCTTAGCACCTAAACATTTCAATAATTGTTCATTAGTCGTTTGAATTTTGAAAAATGGCTGAATATTGATGTTCTCCTTGACCTCACTTATTAGGCAGATAGCAATTTAGTTCGCCAAATTTTTTTATTCTTCCTTGCTGAAGTTGGTTTTGGCTGAAGACTTGTGGAATAGATATTCATAATACAGTTCTATGAATATTAGAGCAATAAATAGCAGGCAATTTAGTGTATTTTAAGATTATTTCTATTTATTTCATCACCTGCTATTCGAAAATTGATAGATTACATGGATAGATAGAAAGAGATCATAATTTTCTTGTGATTAGAGTACAAAACCAAGATATCCAACTTAGCTTAGGACAATCGAATAATGAGTCTCCAGGGATGATGTGGCCGGGGATGTAGAGTAGAAGTGTGGGAAAGTAACATCTTAACATGAGAAGCTAAATTACAAAATAATGTATTTCATCATGCAGGTTATCCTTTTGTGGGAAGCTGTACTTTGGTTTAAACTATGTTGGATGATTCCTTATGTTGCTGAAATAGTTGGTTTCAAGTCATTAACATTAAGAGGAGAGGCACTATTTTGCCTTGTTGATAAACTAACTGATGGATTAGCTGCCATAGCAATTCTTCGGCTCTGCATATCTCGGTATCGTCCCCTTCCGCCCGATTGGTTCAGGTTCAGTCTGAAAGGGAAATGGCCGTTGGATGTCATCTTGGTATGTCTCATGTTTCCTCTGGCCGAACGACTCTCTCAGTTCAATCTGAACTTGCGACCACTTTTGGCTTCAAGGCCACTTACAATTTCAGGTTTTAAGGAATCAATAGGGGAAATGGATCCCGTGGCAACGGCTTTATATGCGATAGCGTTTCTAATATGTGGCCCTGTATGGGAAGAGATAGTTTTCCGTGGTTTTATACTCCCATCACTTACCAAATACATGCCTGTCTGGTGTGCAATACTGGTTAGTTCAGCCTCCTTTTCTCTTGTGCATCTCAATGTACCCGTGATGCTACAAATTACATTTCTCAGCTTCATGATTGGCGTAACTTTTGCCCGATCCAGGAATTTATTACCTCCCGTGCTCTTGCACATTCTTTGGAATAGTTTTTTCTTCTTCAAACCCCTCCTGGTATCGCTTCTTTTTAAGCGATGACTAACATTTTAGCAATTGATGATGAGTGGTGAACCTTATGTCTATATGTATGAATTATTTGCTGAGATTAAGATGAGTGTCAGGACTCAATCTTACGAATCACTGTATATCGTTCCTATTGTTGATATGATGTAAATCTGAAAATGTGAAACAATTCTTCATGTTGGATAATGGAAACATGTTGTGGGGCTGTGTGTGTGTGTTCATCATCCAAGGTTTCCACTTTCCAATGTCACCTTTTATAGGTGATCAACTTTTCACCTTACATTTCAATAGACGAAATCTTATTATGCCCATAATTTCAATCCATGTTACAATATTGACGTGACACGAGCAAACAAGTAATTAACTTCAAAATTAGGACAGAGTGATATATTATTGGACGAATTATTCCGACAAGTTTATTTATTTATGCCTCCTCTGTTTATTTATCAGTTTTCTTTTATTTTATAAACAAATATTAACCATGTTTTCCATTCCTAACCCCAGTGAGCCGCTGTGTTATGTTAGTGTGATTTCATGTCACAGTTTTCAACATAAAACCAAACATATTAGATGCATGGTTGTTTGTCATCAAAATTAATAACAGAGGTCACATTATCTATATTCCTTTTTAGAGGCACTTCTTATATTCTATTTCTAACTTAATTATCAAAATAAAACAAGATAACGTATAATATACAAACATAAAATAGAGAATAACATTTGATGATAAACCATATCACACGCCTAACGGGATTTGTTTTCATCCATATGATTCAGGTTCGAAAAGCCTAAAAAAAATGAGAAGGGAAATGAAATTAGAATTAGTGAAAATGAGCTCCATCTACGGAACAAGGTTGATAAGGGAAATGAAATTAGAATTATTAGTGAAAATGAGTAAAAAGAAGCTGGTTTAAAATCGAAAAAATAGAGATGAAAGCGCAAAGATACCTTCCAGTGATTTTTGACTATAGATTCAAAGCAAGCAACATACTCGTAGACTACTTTAGAAGCCATGACAGAGAGTGAAGCATTGTACTTGTTGTCTTGGCGTTTGATGCCACCATCCAGTTTCACTCGTTTGTCCACATGCCCCGTTCTTGATAAATGTTCTGCTGATCTCGGATCCGGTTATTACATCTTTATCTATTTAATTCCTCGAACAATAAGTATATTGATCCTTTTGTTAACTTCGCTTCAAATGGATTAGTGATATTTTAATGCTTTGGTTGATTACGAATTTAATCTCTTGGCCACCATAGTTTTGTCTCTGTTTAACCTTCACAGTAGGCCTTTCTCCAGGCTTTCTCAATATATATATAAATACACACACACACACACGAAATGAACTAATTAACAGAAAGCATATTGCATTCTTTTTTTAAAAAAAAAAAGTAAAGTAGCTATTTTACATTAAACAGGGAAGATTATCCTGCGGCTTATGTATACTAGTCATGACAATTACGGGGTATAGTGGGACCAATGATTTTTATTTTGAGACCAATATATAAGTTTTTGAATTTACAGAAGTATTCCAATCTAGTCTGCACCACTCTATACGGCGGAACACCCACACAAAATTGTTCTGAAACTAGAAAGTTTCATTGGACGCCGGCATGATAAAACATAGCGGAGTAAATTAAAGAAGCCAGGGGCATGTGTAGGGAAAGGAATGAAATGAAATACCTCGGAGAATATTAAGGAAGAGAGTGAAGATGTTGGTAGAAAAGAGATTCAAGATCACTTCAAGGAGGTTTACCAAAGCTTAAGATTAAATATCTCTTACAATATCTGCAACCATCATCTCAGCTTCTTGATCCCTTCTTGCCCTGCCATACTGATTTTAACGTACACGCTCATCATCGCACTGCATAAAAGTAACGTTTAAAGAAAATTACACTGAGGTCTTAAAATTAAAAAAAAAAATACTAATGTCAAATTCCTAAGATAAGAAATTTATTACTATCAAGTCCCCATTAACAACTCTAAGATCTGACAGCAATTAATTTTTATCTTATGGCTTCTTTGACGTATATTCCTTTACTCAGGGCTTCAGTATAATTTTCCCTAACTTTTAACTTTTACTTTTTTGTTTCTTAATTAACAGGAAGCTCAATTATACAGTTTTCACTCCCTCTATCATAATCATGTATACGCATAAACTTCATGCATCAACTTCTATGAAATCAAAATATGTATTACAAAATATATGTTTCTTATTTAAAATTTTGTTTTGTCTGTGTTTCGTTAGGGTACGTGAAACCTCATGTATGTCAATTTAATTATATATAGATGGACAAATTGATAAGTGGGGCACGCATATAAGAATATAGTTAATATAACCGGTTTATATAGTTGGTGTAACAGATTAGTTGTAACAGACTGAGTTAGTAGAACTAATCAGGGTTAAGCTAACTAATGTTGGTCAAGTTAGTCTTACACGTGTATATAAATATCTGTACATACTCAGAGTTTAATCCGGTACAGATCATCACATTCTCTCCATCTCTTTCACATCATATTCTCTCTCCACTCCTTCAGGGCAGATCGTTGAATTTGGGAATCCAGTGAAGTAGTAAATAATTAATATATATCGCATGTATTTACGAACAATAGAATGTAATTCACGTGGTTTATTTGGTCGTAATAATGCGCGTCCTTTATCTGACAAACACGAAGTCGATAATATTCTATACGAAGGGGACATTAAATTAAGGACAATAATGAAGATAACAAACTGTCATGAACAAAAAAATATCCTCCTAACGCTGTGTTAATTAATGATAATCAAAGAGGGCGTAAGGAATTATATGAGCGAGGAATTGAAGAAGGAAAGGAGCAACATAAGAAGAGAAGCAGAATATAGTCAGGGAGGGAAAGAGAGAAACTGTTGAGAAAGAGAGACCACAAAATCATTCACGCAGGACCATCGAAGCCTATTCCATCTCGGAACCCGTTTGCAGGGGGAGCTTTTCCTCCCAGATGAAATATGGAAGATCCAGATTTAATTTTTTTCTACTTTATTATTTTTTTAAAAAATTATATTAATGGGTTTAAAATTTAAAATAAATATAATCTTTTAATTATCATTTTGTTAAAAAAATAATTTTTCATGTAAAAATTATTATTTTAAAAAAAATTGAATATGGACCATCTAGATTAAATATAGACGGTCTAGATTCTGCAGGGAAACTAAATCCATTCCATCTCTTGTTACTAGTTATTGTAAATAAAACTAGACCAAACCGGCCGACCAGACCCTTATCCGATCCAGTTAGGTGAATTGACCGGTGGCTAAGTCTTTTTTTTAAAAAAAAAAGCCTCAAAATGACGTCATTTGGGGCTTTTTTTTTAGGGTCGACCGTCCATATCTATTCAAATGTATTCAAAATCAACGGTCATGGTCACCTCCGCCTTTAACTTTAGCTTTGAAGATTTTTAATTGCATTTTGACCCCACGAATATCGCAAAAACTAACCCCGCGCCATCTTTTCTTCATGCTTCTAGCTTTCTGTTAACTCTTGGAAATTAAGAGTATTCTATCACATTTTCTTGTCTTTACACTCATTTTTTGATTTAAATTGTGCATATTGAGAAATATTAGAAGAAAATGTGGGGAGACAAGGACAAACACTAATTTATGTTAAATTATGAAACAAATGTGTATTTTCCCCTTTTGTAGGTGGAAGATGACAAATATGGAAAGCCCTCAAAGAGCAATGAAAGCAGTAAAGAGAAGATAAGGAAGATAGAAGAAAGTAAGAGGAGAATCAAATATGTGAAAGAATTGGCCATGAGTTTTGCTGCAAAATGCTGTCTACCTGTTGGTCATGGAGTCACTATAGCGAACCCATAACAAAAAGTGTCCAGAAGTTTCTGTTAGCTTTTCGCTGTGGGTTGGCTATAGCGAACCCACAGCAAATGCGCAAAACTGATGCTACGCGTTGTGAAAAATTGGCTGATAAACTAAGGATAAAAGCAAGGGATGGGTCGAAAATCAATAGATTCTAACTTCCCAAGGCTGCTCTTTCACTTATGTGCTAGGGTTTGAGTTCTCTTGATGATGTAAAGGCTAGGGCTTGAAGATTGGAGCTTCTTGGAGCAAAAATATGTGATTTTCCTCACCCTTTGTCCTATATTTCTCTAATATTTGACTGATATGGTTGTAATTATTCTCAATGGTTGTAGCTATTTTGCTTTCATAAGCAAATAAACTCTTGTTCTAAGATTACTTCAAACCTCTTTATGGATTAAAACTTTGTATTTCTTCTTTTCTAGCATTTAATGAAGTATTATGTGTTTATTTTATCTTGTGCCGATGCCTCCAAGTGCTTGATCAACATTTGATTGATTTGTTGAATGAGATAATGCTTGAGAGAGATTATCTTGTTTGAAGAACTATGGAGAAATCATGCTAGTCTTGAAATTTATGTCTTAAAGGGATAATGTGTTGATAGGAAAGAGATTTACCTATTAATATAGTATTGTTATTATAAAATTAGAGTTTAATGCTATTCTCTAGCTTATCACAGGAGATTGAGTGAGTTATTTGAAAATAGATGTTGGTTTTGACTTAAGAGAGCTTTTTCAATATATGTGAATCTTAGGCAAACACATAATATTTGATTAAAGCTAGTTAAAAATTAATTAATTGGTTTTATGAAGTATAGAAGGAAGAAGTGATCCTAAAGTCTATATCCTTTGAAGTTAGAAACTTATTTTACCTTTGTAAATTTTCAATTTTAACATTAGTTTTTGAAATTCTCTTTCCACATCAAAATTTGATTGGTTTAATTTGATTGAATACACTAACCTTTTATTAGATCACTTGTTTTACAAAATTCTCGTGGGAACGATACTCTACTCACTACTACGTTACTCTACTCATTACTTTATTACTTGATGCAACCCTCACACTTTCGATGCAAACACTCATTGAATTGAAAATCATTCATTCTGAGTTCAGATGCCTAAACCTAAGCACATTCATCTCTGAATTACTGTAAGTACATGCCAACAACATTACATAGTGAATTAACGTCACAAATTACAGATTCTGTCACTTCTCAATCAAGCTCATTGGAATAATTCGCAACAAACAGAACACAATGAATTCGTGGATATAAATTATTACAATCAATCCTAGAAACTCAAACTAGTTATAAGAAGAATTGAGAATGAAAGATCTAGTCGCGATCATCGTCACAGCCACAAAACTAGTTGATCGGAGCTTGGACGGAGTCACCATCAGAGAAAATGTGATCTGCTTAGGCCACTATTCACACTCAAACCACTTTTGGAATCTTCCTCTCACTCGCTCAAATTGATCTGGGCATAGAAATTTGGAACAGAACCCCTAAATTACCTGGAAATTTGCTTTTTAAGTATCATGGGTTGCGTCTGGGTAGTCGGGTCAATGTTGGGTCATGCCTAGATCCGCGCTGAGCTAACAGGGATGACTGTTGGAAATCCAACGGACTCATCCATCTGGTCATTGATTATGGAAGGATCAGATGCAACCACGTGCCCTCATATATTTTAATCTCAAGTCACTGGATGAATGGATAAGATGCAGTCAAGGTATGTTATCTCAACGGTGTAGACTAACTCAGATCACTATGTGCTTGAATGAAACGGTGTGTTCAGTGACTTCTTCTTCAACGAATTTGATTAAATCCCAAGTACACTCCATCAACGACTGTGGCTTCCTCTGCCTTTGACCAGACTATGAGCTTGACTAATTTCATTTTGAGTCTAGGGAAAATTACAAAACTAACCCTCTTCTTCTCTTCACTGTTTAAGCTTGAGCCATTTTCCGTCCTTTTACATCCAGATCCTTTATTTTTTTACAGAAACTCCCCTAGCCCCTTTTTGTCTTTATAATTTGGTCACTTTTGTTTCCTTTCTTCAAAATTAATTCCTCTTTCCATCTAACCCCCGAAACAAAGACCAATTTTTCACAATATTCTTGTGAAATTAATATTCAATTATGCCAATTTGATTATTTTTGTCCATTATGTGCATAAATTGACCAACATGCCCTTGTTCACTTATTTACTTCAACTCATCCTTAAAATGCTTTCCTACTAGCTTCCGTTTTTCCACATTAATTGCGCAATAAAACCAGTAACTCATACAAAATAGTGATTCATCACTTACATTGATATTATTCATTATTAAATTTACACATTCGCCCTATGAAATAATAGCCCAAATATATGTTAATCACCCCCAAAATATATTTTAAAAATTTTTTAATTAACCTATTTACTTATTTGAAACTTATGGTAAAAAAATATGGCACAATCAATAATAATTAATGAGAGGTTGAAAGCCCATGTACCCCTAGTCTTTTTTTTTTCCCCCTTTTTTTCAACTAAGAGTGAACAAGTAGAAATTATATAGTAAAACCTTTATATTCAAATGAATATTCAAAATCCTAGCTTCAAGCTATTTATGCATATGTACTCAATGTTTTACCCAAACTGAGTTGTTCTTTTATTCTTTTTTTTTTGTAATTGATGAAGCACATTAAAAATTTAGATAAAAAAAAAAGCACAATAAAAATATATATCCACATACTCCAAGTAAAACGGTTATAAAAACCATGGACTGAAATACACAGTGGTTTTCAATCTTTCAATCACGACTTTAGGGAGGTTGATTCCAATGCATACTTATTATCCTTAAGTGAGATCTTTGAATTGGTAGGTTTAAATTTTGTAGAAGGATAGAATCATATTAAAAAATTTACCTTAATTTAGACTCCAATAAAGTTCAAAGATATATATGAATCAATACTACCATACATTAAATTGAATGGCTGCCAAAACAAAGAATGTATGTACAAAACCTCATTATTTAGAATTTACAATTTATTATACATATTTCTTCAGCCTCTATCGAAAATGATATTTTTTTTAAAAAAAAATCATTAATGAAGGATTGAAAACGTACAGGAATGTCATATGCAGAAAGGACCCAAAAAAAAAGTTTGCTATGAGTGTATGATAGCCCTCTTTTCCAACTATTTCTAGTCATCTCCTTCTTCTTAGCCTTCACATAACTTCATTTGAATCCAATAATCTGTTCTTTCAAAGACCTCTTTAGCTTCATCCATGGCTAACTACGTCCCTTCGTCTCATCCAACTTCACAAGAACAATCATCAAGGCACGAAATGCAACCTGGCCGTTTGGTTACTAAAGACCAGATTCAACAAATTTCTCAAAATTTGAAAGACCAAATCTTAGTATGTAAATTTCTTTTACTCAATTTTATCATTGATATTCATATGCTGATAGTACTAAATGTCATGGATTATTATTATTGTATATTTATATTAAAGTTAATTTGAAGTTAAAATAGATTCTCTGTCAATTATTAATTAATTTTAGCTACCCATGATCTGTTTCTTCATCACACTTATACTAATCTTAGCTAGTTAGTTTTGACCACCTTTGATATTATTTAGTTTTTATTATAATTTTTCACTCAATTGTAGAAATCAATCGAAGATATGAAAGCGATTAGCAAGAAGGGAGCTTCGGAATTACATCAACCACAACTTCTTGTCCCATTATCTTCAAAATCAGCTGAACAGGTTAATGCTATGCTTGTTGAAGTTCGTTCTTTGGTCTTTAAGTAATTATCAATATAAGAAATTATTTGTGTCCTTGTGGTTAATGAACTAATCCCATTGAAAACAAAGAAAGTTATGAAGCAAATTTTTTTAACAAAAAGAAAAATTATGTCTATTTCATCTATTTGATCTAATTTCATCTTTAGGTTTACGCTATAGTCTTGTTTATCCTATTTGTGTCCACTATTGGTTTCTTGTGTACTATCTAGTTTTATTGTGCTTATGTGTCTTATCTGCTTTGATTTTGGCATATTCATAATAATATTTTGTGTATATACTATTTTTTTTCCACTGGTTTTCTTACAGATGCCAAATAAGAGAGGAAAAAAAAGAACCACAAAAGTTGTAGGGGAATTCTCTCTTTCATACGAGATTCCTCATTTCTGCATTGAGAATAACATCGACTTAGACAAGGTACTACTTGTTTCTATATCTCATTTTTCGTAGACCGTCCTTTTTCTTATCTCAAAACATGTATTGTTTGAGCTCATTATCTTTGGATTCAGATTTCTAAATGATCTATATTCACCAGAAAAAAACATTCAAAAATAATCTCATACGTGACAAATTAATTATGTGCAGTCAATTTTATATGACGATCAAAGTACAAACGATAGCAATAAGAGTCGGCGGTTTTCCTTCACTGAAAGGCTTCAAAATTGGACTCTTGAACAAAGAAAACGCATCAGTGGAACGAGTGATATTGTAATTTTCTTAATATGTACACACACACACTCGAAGTTATTTTTCTAATGCTTACTCTCACATGTAAACATAAACAAAACAAAAACATGATCAATATGCTGCGTGAGTTTGAAATCTTTTCTTGTACAAAAACAATTGTATATATTCACAATTTTGAAGATGAAATTATATCACTAAACACATTAGTTCTTTATTTATTTGTATAAACACTTGTTTCATGATGCAGTTTTTCAGTCATATGATGTCTGGAAGTTCATTTCGAACAAAGAATGAACTTTTGAACTTCTTGATCTATGAAAAGTATCCATCAAAGACAAATTACAAAAGAGACAAGAAGCTTCAAGTTGTGGTGAGTGACCTTAGGTTATACAATCTTTTTTTATAGTTTTTGTTAGTATCATAAATAAAGTTTATTACAAATTGAAAATAACAATAATGTCAAGTTGCTTTCTTTCTTTCTTTTTTTTAATATAGAGAGCAAGTGCTGGAACCAATGATGAATCATTAGTAAAAGAGAAGCAAAAGGCACGTGCTGAGGAAATGGAAAAAGAACGGGTTGTTAAATTCCTCAATGACTCGTATGAAAATTTGCTGAATTTTGATTTTGGTGAGCCTAGTGATTCAGACGAAGAAATGTGAAAAAATGTAGCTTTATAATTTTTCTTTGGGTCAGACTTCATGTAGACTAAGTTTTTTTTTTTTTTAATTATGTCTGAACTTCATGTACGAAAATAATATGTTTATGTGAATAAAAGAATTACGCTTTTAAGTTTATATCATACATATGTTGTGTTTTACACTGAATCGATATGAAAAATTTAATTATACGTGTAGATTAATATTATATATATGCTTATCATATTTATAAGCGCATCTTAGCGTAAAATTTATTATGACAAAAACATGAAAAAAATATATAGATTTAGCCAACACAGATCTTTTTTTTTTTGTTTTTGCCCGATGCCAACACAGATCTAAGTATTGAACACTGATTAATAACATCTAGAAATTCAAGCATAGAAGACCATGAATAGAATCATCCTGTTGCACTAATTAATCACCAACTAAAATAAATCTATATGCACCTTGATTACCTCAGCCAATTAAGGATATATATAGAATACACAGTATTTACTTATAGAAAAAAGGAGTACACAGTATTTTGGTATAATATAATGTTTAATCATTAAATGTAATGGCCCCAAAATTTAATAAAAGAGCAATATAATCACTTAATCAGAGAAGATCACTAATCCTAATCCCTCATATGCTATTCATAAACAACATTCTTCACATAGGATTGGTCCTATATATATACAACAATTTATTTTTGTCCAAAAATTTAATGTACTTTTTTACTTTTACCCTCAATTAATCATATGTCTCTCTCATCTAAGTTTTCCAGTAATTTTCTGTCATGTCTTTTCCACTCATTCTATTTCACACGTATCATCTTCATAAATAAATACGAGTATATATTTAAAAAATAATGACATTTTTTACACATTTATTACTTTTAAATAATTTAAACCAACAATCTTTTTGGGCGAGATTTGATAGTTGCTGCTCATCAAAAGAGAAAAGGGATTTGTAAATGGCGTTCATCTCTCCCAACAAGTATGCCTATCAAGATTCATATTTGTATTATTCTTCTTATGAGGTGAGGCCGCTTACCATATCAAATAATACCTTGTTGGTTTCCCTAAAATATTTCTTAGAGAAAATGTCACTGAAAGAATAAAATAAAGAGGGAAGAAAATTGTGATTCATTGTACGAGATTATTGAATGTGAGGTACATGCACAATCAATTAATGTATGTATTTCTTAATATGTATATATAGAATCTGAAATGTCTTAAAAATGTTTCTCTTTTTGATATTCTACAATGTATTTGACGATATATTATGCATGCACGATATTAATGTTATTTTTAATTTGTTAATATCTCATTAATACATAGTGCTCGCCATGATTCATAAAAACCATCATCAACTATCAACTAGAAAAGTCGTGTGACCCACTCCATAACCTGATTAGTCTTAAAACAGGTTAACTAATCATATATTTATTATCAAATCATAATTGATTTCCCCCCTTATAATTTTCTCCATTTTATTCTCACATTTTATTATGATTTGTAGTTGATTACGGTGAGTAATTATCTTCAATTTGGAAAAAATATTAATGCTCATTTATAATAAATGTCAAATAATAATTGATTATAGTTAATAATGATCTTCAAAATTTTAATACTTGATTCAGACTACAAAGCCCATCAACAAGACAACTAATGTGGTATATAGAGAAATTTTTTAAAATATTATAAAAGACTCATTGTTGGGTGCTAAGATTATTTCGGTGAAATATTTTGTATATAACCATCAATAAAGTTATTTTTATTACTACTTTATCAAATTGTGTGTTGCACAGTCTTACATTTACTAATTTATTGAATTCTAATGAGACACTAGGATGATAATAAAATCTCAAAAAAAATGTTCATAACATTTTACGTATTTCCTAAGCTACAAATTCAGTTAGAAATATATAAGAAATGTACAATATTCATAAAAAAAGTAACTTCCAAAATGTACTTTTAATAAAATTCACATCTTCGTGGAATGCACAGGATTAACACTACTTATAAAGAACAAGTGATGAGTTCAAACCCTAACTTATATAGTAATGAGTTTACTTTCATCCATGAAAAGATTGTAAGCATGAGTTTTGTAAGAACAAAAAGTAAAAAAATGTAAATTGAATACCTGGACTGTGAATTGTAATTAAGTTTACAACTAGCACAAGTTTAAGAGTGACTCAATATGATTTTATAATCTAGAAACATACAAGCAATAAACCTAAAGAGCTAATTCACAAGTTTGACAATAATGTTTAGGCTTACCAATTGACAATCAGTGGGCTATTTCTAGAGCCGGTAAAATAGGTTGGACCGACTATTAACCCGCCAAAATAGGTGGGTTTGGGCTGCCATTTTGCCAGCCCATTTAGCCCACTGGTTGAGGTGGGCCAGCTCGCGGGATGGTGGGCTGGCCCATTTAACACATTTTTTTTTAATTTTTACAATTTAAATTTAATTATTTAAGTCAAATACTCTTATCCCTTTATCTTTAATATTGTTTAACAACTTTTTCATACTTTTTATATAACATTATTATTTTCATATTATATTTATTTAATCTACTATTATTAAATTTAAAAGAGAGAAATTTACATATTTTTGTGATATGAGTGGTGAAAAAAATGAAGGTGAAAATGAAAAATGGTTGCATAATACAAATGTATAAAAGAAATGGAGTGTAATATGAGTGGGTGAAAGAAAAAGAAAGTGAAAATAAAAAAAATTATAAATGTTAAATAAAAAAAAAAGATTTTTTAGGAGGGCTGGACCGCCAACCCGCCTAAATGCCAGCCCGTTTAGCCCGCAACCCGTCGGGTTGGCCCGATTCTCAGTACTACTGACTACTCTAATTTTAAAACTTTAATTTAAAAGAAAGCAAGTTGTCAAGACACCAATCCAAACAAACTCTATGCATGACGGCTTTAAGCTTCATTAATGACTTGTTACCCATAAGGGAAGGGTATTTGATTAGCTTAAGATAATAATAACTCCACATAATGCTTTCAGTTAAGAAAAATAATGTAAGAATATAATGTAAACCCAAATAAAGAAAATAATATATTGACAAATCCCATAACTTATCGATGATAGCTCTTCACTTATTAATTGAATTTTCTTTTCGATATTATTTTTCATAGTTGGAACCTTAATGCTATTTCACATCCTGCATCAAACATTATTAAGTAAATTTTGGTTGACTTGGTAATTGACAGGGTTGTGGAAAGTGTAGGAGAAGGTGTGAGTGAAGTTAAGAAAGGAGATGTGGTGATTCCAGTGTTCATGGCAGAGTGTATGGAGTGTGTGGATTGCAAGTCAGAGAAGAGCAATCTGTGTTCAAGAGTGCCATTTAGAGTGTCTGGTTTGATGCCTAGAAATGAGAGTAGCAGATTCACAGACCTCAATGGCCAAACCATTCACCATTTCTTGTTTGTGTCAAGCTTCAGCCAATACACTGTGGTTGATGTTGTGAACTTGACTAAGATTCAAGATCCCTCCTCTGTTCCTCCCAGCAAGGCTTGCCTCCTCAGCTGTGGTGTTTCTACTGGTAAGTTCACTTTCCCTGTCCAATTATTTTTTAGGAAGGAAAAAATTATGAAGGAAAGAAAATTAAGACAATCAATAAGGATTTTACTCATAACCGACAAAGTTGTGTGAAATTTTATTATTACGTGTGGACTTTTTGTTGATGGATGGGTAATCTATAGGGAAAATTTTAAAAAAAGACATTGGAAATAGGAAAAAGACAATTTAGTACCGTGAAATCAGAAAATCTTAAAATTAGTCTGTTTTATACTTTTTTTGGGTAATTACGAAAATACCACTGAATTTTTCACAACATGATTTTCGTAATTCATAACACCAGGTACTACGTATTTACAACTCATAGTGTAAATACGTAGTACCTGGTGTTGTTAATTTGAATACTCGTGTTGTGAATTACGAAACCCGTGTTGTGAAAAAATCAGTGGCATTTTCGTAATTACCCAAAAAAGTACAAAACAGACTGATTTGAAATTTTCTAATTTCACTGTACTGAATTTGGATTTCCCTATTTCACTTGTCTTTTTTTAAAATTTTCCCCAATCTATAAATATTCCTTTTGAGTGTTTTTTGAGTTCAGATATATATATTAGCCCTGTTGAACCTAAGTAACTCAACTCAAATAAAATTTTTATTATAAAAAGATACTAGGAGAAAAAATTCTAAAAATTTAAAACGATCATAATGTTTTGTGAATCAAAGTGTCAATGCCTCTTCTGATTATAGTATAATAAAGGTAAGAGTTAGATAACTAGTTTATAAAAATTAATTAAATTAGTTACTTATAAAAAAATGTGTATTGATTTTCCTAAATTACACATTTAATAATTTATGTAGGGAATTAGCTCTATTGATAAAACTATTTTTAATATGTGAAACCCATCGGATGTGTCTGGGAGGAAAAGATAATAACCCCTAAGATAGTTTAACTAAGTTTTAGATTTAGGACAAGATAAAGTAACTTTTATGAAAATATTCTTATTTATATTTTTGGGTACAACTACTATTTCATTTTCAGGAGTAGGTGCTGCTTGGAAGACAGCAGAAGTGGAAAAAGGCTCTACAGTTGCCATATTTGGGCTGGGTTCCATTGGATTAGCGGTATGTATCCTCAAATTACAAGTCAAAAAAATTACATTTATTTATTAATTTAACTTTGACCAACAAATACTGTTCCGAAATAAAGTCAACAAATATAAAGGACCCTTTGTCAACAAATTAGAATCTTTTCTGTTTTAAAATATAGTCTTCAGGCTTTAAATATAAAACTCAATTAATTTTTTAAAAGAAATTAAAGAAAATAATTATATATAGTGTATCATTATGTAATAGATCATTTATAACTTAGGAAAAACATTTTTTAAAAAAATGATAAATTTAAATGTTTTATAGGTATTTAATTAATTTTTTTTAAAAAAAACTAACTAAATATTATTTTTAAAATAGGAGGTAGTATATCGTTTATAGTCTTTTACCTTTATAAATCAAGCTATTATTTTCATAATAACGCCAGCCGACCGACGCCAAGGCTACAATTTGAAGGCTCTTTGGTGCTCATTATTAAGAGTGGTAAGTGTCAAAATCTTGATTGTCCAACTCTAATTTGGATAATTTGTAAATTTATCGGTTAAACTTTAAAGTCAAAGGCAGTGTTATTTTCAAACCTTTGATTATAGAATTTAAAAAGGCATATATAACTTTTTTTTCACGGAAGGAAAATTGGCTTTTACGCAATTGAAATAGCAATGTTTGAACTGTTGTCATTATTTAATGCATTGATTTTCACTTTGGCAGGTTGCGGAGGGAGCTAGACTTTGTGGAGCTAGCCGGATAATTGGGGTGGACTTGAACCCACAAAAATTTGAAATTGGTAACCCCCACCACTTGTACGATTCCAGCAATTAACTAATTTAGGCAAAATATAATTGCATATAATTTTTATATGGTTTTTAATTAAATTCCTTTTTCAATCACGTCTTTATAATTTTCTGTGATTTTAGTTATATTGCTAATTTTTTCCCCTTTCAGTCAATTCATTAGTGTTTCATATGATCTTTAATGGAAAAATACCTATGTCAAGTTCGTTTGATCTATTTCGTCAGGTTCTCCAATCACATATAGCCATATGTTTTATGTTTTAATTATTATCATTTAATTATTAACTCAAAGATGATAAATAATTATTATCATTTAATTATTAACTCAAATACAACAAATAGAACACATGGCCATATATGATTGGAGAATCTAACGAAATATACGTAAGGAACTTGATGTAAGTATGATCATTTTTAATGAAGTCTTTATTATTTTGTGTGACTAACAAGGACCTCATAAAAAGTTTCTATAATGAACTACTAAAAAACTACATGAGCCTGATTAAAAATTAAGTAAAACTAAAATGACATAATAAAAAGGAAAAATACAGGGACCCAACTAAAACTTAGGTAAAATTATAATGGCTAAATAAGAAATGTAGGGACTCAGTTGAATTTGGGTGAAAATATAAGACTTGATTGAAAAAAAAATTATAGAGATATAATTAAAAAATAGGGAAGATTATAGAGACTTATGTTTAATTTTCACATAAAGTTATTTAGGCATCATAAATAAAAAAGTCTCAATAAATATGAGGGAAATTTAAGATAAAAATTTATAATATAACAAAATTTAATAAATTCTATAACATATTAAAAATACATGTATCGTAATTATTTTTTGTTTTTATTAAAAATATTTTTAAAAGAAATTATTTAAATAATTACTTCATTAAGGTTAATGATCAATTAAATGTTGGGCAGATGAAAATCGAATTTTAAATATATAAAAAAAGTTTGTATTACGTATATGGTTTATATACGTTTCTAATAAAGATTTTCCTTCTGCGCTGCATAAAATGTTATCTTTTTTCTAATTAAATAAGGTATTTGAAATATTATATATATAACCAATTTAATTTGTTTCTTTCACTAAAATTCTATTCGATTAAATTTGATATAAAATTTTGTAATATGGATTGATAAATTACAACAAACTATGGGCTCAAATAATTTGAAAATATGTACAAAGTACGACTCACACTTTGGTTTGATTATTCTTATGAATTAAATCTCATGATTATTTTTAATTTTGAAACATATTTAAATTAATGTAATGATTTGCCTCTTCTCCTCATTTTTTTTTTTCACTCAGGAAAAAAGTTTGGAGTCACAGAATTCGTCAATTCTGGAGAATGTGGGGACAAGCCTGTTAGCCAGGTTAAGTTCATCCCATAAATAAAGAAAAGATTCAACACACTATAAATATAAGAAAAAAACTTATTTGTTATTTCTTAAAAAGTGTTAACAATGAATTTCTTCTTAGAAAGATACATTCAACTTAAAATATGCTTCTTTTATAAAGAAATTACGCTAAATCATACTTTTAATCCTTTAAATTTATATGATATATATGCTTTTGGTCTTTTCACTATATTTGATATATTTTTTATTTTGTAATTTTAAAAGCATTAATGTTGCTCACGAAAAGCATTGACACAACAAATTCAAGTAATGACTTTGTAATTAAATGCCATTAATTTTAAATTTCAAATATGAGTAAATTAAAACATATATAAACACCTAATGAACTAGTAGATATCACAACCTATTGTATCAAAAACTTTTAGTTTAATAATCTAAATATATTAATGTACTAATCTAAATATTAAAACCATAGATTTCTTTTTTCTTTTTTTTTTCTTTTTTGAATTATTTTAGGTTAATAATATAAATATATTATATTAAAGATAAAAATTTGAATATGTTTTGCTACCTACATAATTTTTACTTGAGTTTGTTGTGTCAACATTAACCAAAAGTATATCTTATAAAGTTAAAAGACTAAAAATATATATAATCTAAAATTTTAAAATATAGAAGTCTACTTTAACCAAGAATTTAAAATAGAGAAAATTGTAACTGGGTCCTAATTAGAGAATTTAATTGCAACAAAGTCCCATGAAATCACTAAATTATAATGAACTACTAAAGGACCTGGGTGCAATTAATTCTGAAGGTGAAAAGACATATATGTCCTCTTCAATTAAAATTAAATACACTAATTCTTAATATTTTGTAGCATATATCTTTAATAAAAAACTGTATCTTTTTATGAAAAATGTAATAATCATTTGATGCATTGGTGATAATTTTTTAAATTTTGGGTTTAGAGAACAAGGTTTTGTTTTATATAATAGATGACATATATGTCTTTTCTCCTTTAAAATTAATTGCACCTAATTTTTTTAGAAGTTCACTGCAATTTGATGATTTTGTGGGACCTGATTGCAATTAAATTTATTAATTGAGACCTACTTATAATTTCCCTGTACATGCGTTTGTGAAACAGGTGATTAAAGAGATGACTGATGGAGGTGCTGACTATTGCTTTGAATGCGTTGGGATGGCTTCTTTGGTGCACGAAGCCTATGCTTCTTGTCGTAAGGTCTTTCTCTTTTGTTTGCCAATGAATATACTTTGGATTATTCTGCAATTTTATGTCCACCACTAAACACTAACCTATCTTAGTGGAATCACATTATTACTATGCCTGAGAATGATTAATTAGTTATTAAGAGATTTGGTTAGACACCTTATACATTACATAGGAAGAATTATATTGGGGTCTCAGAAAATATAAATTAAATTATCGCCATAAGATAATAGATCTTATGAAATTATCAAATTAACATAAAGTCCTAAGGAATATGTGGGAGAAACGAGGATGCGTGCATGGAAATTTATTTGACTTGTGAAAAGACGGGTTTAAATCAACTTGTCTTTAGTGCACATGTCAATTGAAGCGCCTTCATTGATAATTTAATTTAAATAAAGAATCAATTTAATGACTTTATGGGATATGATAGTAATAATGTGTCTTCCTTAGGGATATAATATAATTTCTTCTTTTACATATTCCTAAAATACATTCTAATTGTTGGATGTGGGACTTTGTAATAAATCTAAGACCAATGACCGCGAAATGAGCTATATCAACACTAGCAACCAGTTGTTTTCAGGTTTTTAATCTAGGGAATATTTCAAATTGCTTATAAAATGGAAATAGATGTTGCTGTTATGAAAATAAAGGATATCTAAGATAAGAGAGTAAGAGATCAGAGAATAGAAGAAAGAAAAGTATAGAAATTTTTATTCAAGTTGTGTGTGTTAC
>JBAGKO010000011.1:18142294-18155730 GCA_037177275.1 Acacia concinna | reverse complement strand
GAATATCTCCCCTCCATAATATGAATAACACTTAAAAATATAAAAATAAATGTTCAACTTTTTTTTTTAAATATTAGCATTTATGACGTGTTTGAGGTTAGTAATTTTCCCTCATAACATAAGTGTCTCTTATAAAACTGGAACTCGAGATCTAAATAGATTTAGTAGGTTTATACTCTAGACCATCTTTATATATGTTAATATAAATGTTTAACCTATGACTCAATAAAAAATTTGCATTCCTAAAAAGGAATTAAAGAGGGCACAATAACACACGCTATCTTATACACAAATGTAATATTTTAAACTATAATGCTTAATTACAAATAATGACATTTTTATACCATCAATACTCAATAAACCTAATAAATAAATAAATGTTACACATTGATGTCATTTATATTTTTATATTTTGTAAGTGTTATTCCACTAGTTTTTCACATTAAAAAAAAGCAATTTTAGTTGACAAATCAGAGTAAAAATCTTAATAAACTTATTAAAATGATAAAAGTAACAACAAATTATTTTTTTCCTTTAGTTTTTAGGGTTAATTAAGGGTAATTTAGTAATCAACAATTTTTTTAATTTTTGGTCCTTCTAAATAATTATAATTTTTTAAGTCTTTTATAATAAATATTTTATTTCCTGGGTCCTTCTCCCCAATTTTCCCTTGATTTAATGGTGAGAGATTTGTTGGCCTCACAAATATAAAGCAGCAGATGTTTGCTTGAATGAATGATTGAGTCATTTTTCTTATTTTGTACTGTTTATATGCATTTTGGAAGTTTTGCGTTGTAACTCAATACTTTGTACTATGATAAATTTTAATATTATTTTATTGAAATAATTTTTTGCCCGAATTGAAATAGGCTCAAATAATGAAGAAAGAAAATATTTCAGAGAATTTGATTTATGATTAAAGGCTTGCGGACAAAAGCTAAAATTGTATAAATATTATAAGATTAATTAAGAGATATACTAATTGAAAATATGAAATTACAAGACATATTATTTAACGATACCAGGTGATAAAAAATATAGCAAGATATTTAAATGGTGATAAAAATATATCAATATATTTATACGGCAATATATATACTAGTTAATAATGTTAAGTGATAAAATATAATAAGATATTCACTATCAATATATATATATATATATATAATAAGATATTTAAATGGTAAAAAGGGTGACTTATTTTAATTTTTAAATTTATTAGCGTTCGTAATTCTTTTCGGTTATGCCTATTACTCAGAAAAAATGGATATAAGACTCTATATATGTTGAAATTTTGTCTTTTTATCTAACATTTTTTTGACAGCCTTTTTATCAACATTATTATCCTTTTAAAATTTTTTAACGGAAATTATATCTTTTTAAATTATCCAAAACTCGTTTGATTTCAAAATTTAAACTTATTTTTAAAAATAAAATAAAATAAATGCCGTTATTTCCCTCCTGTCTACATGATAATTCCTGCCTAGAAACCTATATATATAGGTATATATTTCACTCGTCTTAATCTCAGAACTTACATACTCAAGATAGATTTAGGTATAGTTCAAGGATTTGATTTGATTTGACGCCAAGATGCAGCAATCTGTAGCTAATCATTCTCATTTTCTTCCTCCACTTTTCTTTACTCAATATTTCTCTCAACCCTTAAAGCTACTCTTAGTGGGCATTGATAAGGGCACCCAAACGAGCATTCGGACATACCTTCGAACCCCTTATTACAAAATCTTTGAGTGTGAAAGTGGTCTTGCTGCCCTTAACTACTTACGAGAAAATGGTCAGAATTCTTTTGACTTGGTTCTCAGTGATACAGCCTTGAAAGACATAGATGGCTACCAATTCATTAGAGAGCAACACTTAAACCCAAATATTGCTCATGTTGGTAAGTCACTAATTAAGTCCTACTACAGTTATGAGTTTTGTTATCATTTATGGTTAATGAGAGAATTTACATTTAGGTTATTAATATTATTTCTATTTTGCAGCTATATGTGGTGGTGAAAGATCAATTTATGATGTCCTGACAGCATATAGAAGTGGTGCGTGTAGTGTTTTGTGGAAGCCAGTGCATGAACTGGGCGGTGAGATTGTAAATTTATGGAGACATGTCTGTAGGAGGAAGGAACAACAAGAGAGGACATCTGATGACAGATATCTTTTTGAGAGAAGACAACAACATGAGATGTCTGAAACATACGATGCTCCAGGACAGAATCCGAATAAAAGTTCTTCTTCTTCTTCTCCATCTTTGAAAGAGACAAGTCTGGAAGAAGATCGTGAGCTTGAGAATCAAGGCGGAGAGCCTGCTTCAAGAAAACGAAGTCGGGTATCCTGGAAGGAGATCCATTCTCTATTTGTTAAGACTGTGAATCAACTTGGCGGCCCTGAAAGTATGTTTTCATCCTCATTCTTTTGTTGCTTATGTTTGTGAGTTTGGAGTTTATTATAGTCATGAATATAATCATCCTCATTCTTTTGTTGCTTATGTTTGTGAGTTTGGAGTTTATTATAGTTATGAATATAATAGTTTTTTTTTTGCTACATGTCAGAAGCAAAGCCAAAACATATCGTTCAAATAATGAATGTGCCTGGTCTAACGACGATACAAGTTGGAAGTCACTTACAGAAATATAGAGAAACCTTAAAGAAAATGGAGGAAGAGCAACAACGTCATTTAGTTTCTCACATGAATGGACCCCATCATTATAATTGCCACCTTGCCCACCAGCCAATGCAGATGCAACTACAACCGCCTGGACAAAACTCCAACAACTCTGGTACGGTTATATGATTAAGGAATATATACAAAGCTTTTAATATGTTTAATGATTAATTAGAGAGGGTTAATTTGTAAGGATTAACTTGTTTTGGGTTATATGAGGACGGAGGGTTATGGGACATGTCAATTCTAAATGTAAGAATTAACTTGTTTTGGATTATGAGAATGGAGGGATTGAAAGGAATAATTGAAGTTTTATTTTCTCTTTAATCATATTGTTCTTCATGATTATAATTTCTAATTAATACCTTATAATTTCAGGTCCTGTGGTTCCAGCTTCAACTTCTTCTCATTGCAATGGAGGTTCTAATAATGATGGAATCATAAATCAAGAACAACCCATAATTACTCTATATGGAAGTGGTATGCCACACCAACCACAGAATGGTAATCCCTTTAGAAGTAATTTAAACCAGACAAACCAAACACAATCATTGGGTACTCCATATGGAAGTAGTATGCCACAACAATCACACATTGGCACTCCTTCTGGAAGTAATAATCAAAACCTAACAAACCAAAAACAATCTATGGGTACTCTATATGGAAGTAGTATGCTACAACAACCACAGATTGGTACTCTCTTTAACAAAAACCAACTAATTGATACTCCATATGGAAGTAGTGTGACACAACTATCACAAATCAGTACTCCTTTTGGAAGTAATCAAAACCCGACAAACCAAAAACAACCCATATATACTCCATATGGAAGTAGTATGTCACAACGATTACATATCGGTACTCCTTCTGGAAGTAATCAAAAGATGACTTATGGTATGCAACAATTAGATCCAAACCCAGTTCCAGGATTATCATTTTATGATACTACTACTAGAGTAGTTGCTAATAATGATGGCATCATAAACAAAAAGCAACCAATGGGTACTCCATATGGAAGTAACATGCCACAACAACCACAACCCTTTGGAGGCAATCAAAACCTGACTTCTGGTATGCAACAATTGGATCAAAACTCAGGTTCATCTTCTCATGTTACTGCTACTGGAGATGCTAATAATGGTGGAATCATAAATCAAACCCAAGATGCTTCCTTTGGGAGTAAGATGCTGCAGCAACCACAAATATCTCAAGATCAACATCTAGAAGCGGGTGGTCAGGATGGAACCATCAATCCAAAAGCAACACATGTTAATACGGTAACAACACATGTTGATGAGCAATCAACTGAAGAAGAGATAGACGTCGACGAAATTCTTAAATTATTAGAGGACTGATGAGCCATCAAGAGTTGTTTAATAAATAAACAATAGTTATCCTTTTGTATGACAATACGTGAATTTATATGCATTGTATAACTAGATTCCTATCATATGAATTTCTAGCTCCTTTTTAAACGTTACTAGATTCCTATCCTTGTTTATAGTTTTAACCCCTGTTCAAATATTTCAACGTTACTACATTAATATGGATGAATTTATGTGCTACGTAACATTTGACTTCAGATTGTAAACTAGAATCTATACACATACATTTGTTCAAAAAAAAAAAAGCAAGGAAACAATACACATACCATAAACGCACAACATAATTTACTAGCAATCTAGCATAATAGCATGCATAAAATGAATAAGGAATGATTCGATGATAGATGTACAACCTATTAAGCCGAAACAAATAATTTACGTTACTCGAACGCGACAGTGACAATTGGCCTTACACAGATAGAATATTGTAATTATAAAATTAAAAGGAAAGGAACAAAAGTAGGATTACTCTTAATTAACCCTAAGGAAAAGGTAAAGGGAAAAGCAAAATACTTGGTCAAGTTCTTTACATTTATTTCGTCAAATTCTTCAATTATGACTATGTGTTCTATTTTTAATTATTATCATTTAATTAAAAACTCAAATACAATAAATAAAGCACATGGTGATATGTGATTGGAAAACTTAATGTAATGAATATAAGAAACTTGATATAAGTATAACTCAAGGGAAAATATCAATTAAATTTAATTGAAATGGTCAAAGTCAAAATTGGGCTTACATTTTTAACAAATTCTTAATGAGGCCTCTAGGCCTAATTTGGGATTTTTACATGTTACTAATAATGCGTTTGGTTGGATGGGAGGGGAACACCCTCCATTCATTTGGTTCAAAATTTTGGAAAAGAATCTCAAATATTTCATCCCCTCCTCTCATACATCCCATTTTGGCTTCCTTTCAAATTGGGGGTTTTGGAGAGAAATCAAAATCTTGGACTATTTTGCCTTTATATGTTATATAATATTCTAATAATACCAATAATGAGAAATATTATCATAACTCAAAACAAGTTCATTATAAAATAAATTTAATATAAAAATATATTATTATAAAATCCATTATATTAAAAAATATTATTAAAAATTATTTGATATAAAAAACTATTTTTGTGAATAAAAAATTATTATAATTATAATATATGCTATGATAATTATAAAATAAAAATATATTACTATTCTTAAATTAATTTAAAACATATATTTTCATTATTAAATGTAAAATTTAAATATAAATATATTCTAAAAAAATTAATATTTTTATAATTAAAATATATTATATAAAGAATAATTCAAATTAAAAATATATTATTATAAATTTATTTTATTTTAAAAAAATAATTTGATATAAAAAATATTTTTATGAACAAAAAAATTATTATAATTATAATAAATGCTATTGTAATTTCAAAGTAAAATAGTATTATTTAATATAAAAATATATTATTATGATTATCAAAAAATTAAAAATAAATTTTTAGAAATAAAAATTATTTTAAAATAAATTCTAAAATTATAATATTTTAGTAAATAAGTATTTTTATTGTAATTAAAAATATTTTATTTTAAAATTAATTTAATTTACAAATATATTTTCATAATAAGTAAATATTTTAATTATAGTATGTTAAGATAATTTAAATTAATAATATATCCTTATAAATAAAAATATATTATTTTGTTACATTTAAATTAAAAATATGTTATTATCAATAAGACATACTATTACAATTTTTTTTAAATTATTATGAAATTATTTAAAAAATTATAATACTCCTTCCAATCCTAATTATAAGGCTCAGACACAAAAGGGGCCTTATAATTAGGACCCGATGGAGTATTATAGTTGAAAAACATTATTACATATGTAAAATATATTATTTATATTCTAGTAATTAAATAATGTGTGAATTAATTTGTAAAACATATAAATAAAAATTATAAATTAATACCTTGTGGATAAAATGGTAAATTGTGATCATTCTTCACCTTCCCTTCCCTCTTAAACCAAATAAGGACCTGTTAAAAACTTTTCACCTCTCCTCGCCACAAGTTAAATCAAATAAGAAAGTATTTTTCCCTTTCCATCCATCCTCTCCCCCTCCATCCTTACCCTTCAAACTAAACAGGTCTTAAGAGACCAAAATGATTTCAAAAATAGACCTCGTCTAACTTACATTAATTAATATCTATATTCAATGTACTGATGGATTTTCTTTTTTGAAAAATGTGTGTGTATAAATAAACTTCAAGTTTAATTATTTATTGTATTCTGCTTATTATATCTGTATCCGTACATATATATATAGTTTCATTATATTTATTTAGGTTTGCAAATTGTGAATCAAAAGATTATAAATTAATTGATGTATTATTTTATGCCAAGGAAATATGTGAAATCCTCACATATATAACATATTTGAGAGGTTTTTTCCTCAGTTGAAATATAAACATGATGTTGTTACACATGATATAAATATTACATTATAAATATATAAATAAATTATCGTATTTAACAAAAATTATGTCAAAATGTATGAAGTGAAAATAACATTTTTTGGTCAAAAAGTTAAAATTAAATAACATATGCATTCTGATTAATTATTAATTAATTTAAGTTAGATTAGGCCTAGTTTAGAAATCTTTTTTCCCTTTTTCTCTATCTTCAATTTTCTTTTGAAATAATAAAGAGGGCATTTTGGTCTTTTAACAACATTAAAAAAATGTAATTAGGCCTCTAGGCCTTATTAAGAATTTGTTAACAGTACAGGCCTAATTTTAATTTTGACCATTTCAGCTGGATTTAATTAAGATTTTTCTAAAAATAAAAAATAAAAAGAGCCTTCTTTCATTTACGTAAACGGAAGATTGCAATTGCGATCTCTTGTGATATATCTTATCCCAATCATATACGGTTTGTTTTAAGATGAATATCTTATTTTGATATATTGCAAAATATCTAAAGGTAGAATTTTCATAGATGATAATATTTATTATTGTAAAATAGAATATCTATGAATTATAGTATTAGAGTTTGCATACACACCAAACATTAATCCATATCCTAAAACATCACACCATAAGGTCCGGTGATCGAAGAGGACTCATACTATCCACATGCCCATAATTCAAGGTTTCTAATATCCATACAAACTACAAAGAGATGAATATAATTTCGTAAGAGAAAAAAAAAGTGGGGAAAACTAGCAAATTATACTTATAAACCATAAAAATAAAAAAAGAAGGGGGAGGATAAGAAAAATGTGAATTGATATTTAATCCTCAAATATTTGAGATGGGATATAAAAAATGTAAGAAGTTAGGCAACAATAAATTAAGAAATTGTTTGATTTCATTATCTGCTTTTTATTCTCTAAAATCAAGTTTTGAATATATATATATATATATTTGAATAGTTGTTCTAAAAAAAAATCTACTCATAAAGTGATATGGAGGCACTGTTGATACTATTTTTCTTAAAAATAAACAATTGGGTGAAAAGTGAAAACAATTTTTTAAATAACATCAAATAAAGTAATCAATAAATTATTTTTTTAGTTTTAGACTTGGTTATTTTAAATAATTATAATTTTAAAAAAAATTCTTTTTAAAATGTTTTCTCTTTATAGTCCTTTTCCCTAATTTTTCCTATTTTCTTTTTCAGAACTCGGAAATTATTTGCCGAGAGGGAAGAATTAGGGCTTGTCGGTTCAAAACCACGCCGCTCGGCTTCTGACTTCTGTACGACATTAAGAAATCGCTTCTACAGCACTTGCAGTGGGCTGCTCTCCAGTGGCATTAAGCAATCGCTTAAGGAGGTATTGAGATTATTGATTACTGAATTGTTTTATACGACGATGTCATGTATTTTGTTACAGAACTCAAATGCTCTTTCACTTATTAGTGTTTTTGCGCCTTTTGTTGTTGAAGAATCTGTAGTTGGGATACAATGAGCGGAGTTGAGAAAGGATCAACCACTACCAAGACCCCTGCAGATTTCCTGAAATCTATTCGTGGGCGTCCTGTTGTTGTAAAGTTGAATTCTGGCGTCGATTATCGAGGTAATTTTTGGCCTGAGTAGATTCTAACTAGCTTCTAACTAAGTATGCCCCTTTGGAGTTGCCTTTTGTCTGAAAGATATTATATTAAATTGTTGTTTCTATGCGATTTATTGTGATAAAACTGTAAAGTATAGTTTTCTGAAACAAGATTGATTATAATTTTGGAACAACTGAGTGATACACTTAGGTCTAGTGACTTTTTATGTTGAAATCACCTCTCATCATGGCATCACCTTCTTTTCTCTTCCCATTATATAGTAACTATGTTCTTGTCCACATTTCCATAAACTAACTAAAGTGAATTAACCTTGTCGTTGGAAGACATCGAAGCATTAACACGTCCATTATATCTTTGATGACTAGTGGAGCAATCATCCGTGTTCTTGGAGCACCAATATTCTGCAGTCTATGCATGTAAGCCTTAGGAAATACGCTTATGTTTAGCCGTAATTATTGTAAAATGGCTCAAACTGTATTCCCCAACATAAGACAAGTTTGTTGACTTTTACCATTTACATACTGCTCGGCAATTTTTTTGCTTTATGCAGAAAAATCTTAATTGCACTTTATATGAACTACAACCATATCATCTATTGACTCAGCAAACATCTCCAGGCCCTGTCTTCATTTGTTGCTCTACTTTTTTTTTTCCAAAATTTTTTTATTTCCCTTGTTCTTTGATGCAGTATCACCTTGAAAAAGAACTTGAAATCTTGCTTTTTGAGAACTTTTTACCTTTTGATCATTGTTTACATCAAAATCATGTAAAGATGCTTCGTTGTTGGATATTAAGTGGTTAATGTCTTCTATAGGGTTGAAATTGGCCCTATTATATCAGCTCTTTTTAGTAGCATCTTTGATTTTTTTTTGTATACTTGTTGCATGATCTTGTCTGTATAGTTTTATCAGCCTGTTCCTCCAAAGTGTGGCTTTGGAATTTGATGCACAAAAAAGTGAAATTCGTAGCAAGTCAATTGAAGAGATAAATAGTTGTTATTCACAGTGCATATAAACCCTGACTGCTATTGAATTTTAGTTTGTGCTGTACTTTTGGTTCAATAGTCCATAAATTAATATATGTATTCCATTCAAACCTACTGGCACTGCTCTTGAACAAATTTTAACAAGAGTGTATTTACTCTTAATCTTTTTATTCAATCTTTGACTTTTGTTTTTTTTTTAAATTTATATTCATGAAAATTGACCCCAAAAAAGAATGGACAAGGTCATATAATTCCGTATCTAAGGAACACGGCCCACATTTTCTTTATGTGCAGATCTTTGTATGAACTAGACAAGATTTTGTTGGAGACATGAGAGAGTGTTCTTGACAAGTAAATTGACAAACTAAAAATTAGAATCACATGAGAAAACTGATAAAGAAGTATACTTCTTGTTATGACTTGTTTAAGAATGACTTATTTAAGTTTGGATCCGATTTAAATACAAATTTGTGAATTGATGAACTAGAAGTATGGGACAAATTCATTGAGATAACCAGGTAGTCCAGGTTAATATACACTATTAATAACTTGCTTGTTTCTTCTATTTACGTCATTTGAACTTACATTTTATTGCTAAGATAAAACCTGAAGTTCCATCAGAAGAAAAAGCCAATATCTTATTATGAGATGCTAACACCACAAGGATGAGATAGGACAATTAATGAGGATATACAAATTGCATTGGAGATGGGGCAAAGAAGAACCCCATTGCGTTGATTTTTATTTTGACGAAGACATTGATCTTTTATTATCCAATAATAAAATAACTTTTCAGTACTTTGATATGAACAATGATGAAATAGTAAATTCTCCATGAACCAGATCTGATACTAGTGCTACATTAAAGAATGAGGAGAAAAAAAAAAAAAGCATTAAATGAAGTTTTGGGCATGACTATGTCACGTATCAACATGGCATGGTTGAAGCTTTTCTAAAATCTAGTGAATTTTTAAAAGTGTGGAATGGAAATTGCAAAGAGTAGCATCAAAGCATCCCTTTTTATGTGCAAGCAGCATTTTTACAATAGTTAGAATCATGTTGAACTATTAACTTGCAAAGGCAGTAATCTTTGTAGGAAGGAAATAGTTGAAAAATAGATGCTTGTTTATGGCTTTATAATGTATCGTTTGTATACAACTTGTCAATAGAAAATGAGAGATCAGTTTATTGCCACCGCACTGAATTGTTCACTCAAGTTCTTGATGGCTTTGCAGTGTTGACTTTTCTTATGGTTTTATAGCTGATATGCTTGCGCTATTTATCTAGGCTGTTTTGTTATCTTATGCTTCAAAGGTGTGTTAATATAGGTAAGCAAAACTTTCTACTACCTCCAGTCCCCAATATAAGAGCTAGAAGGGGGTTGGATTTGGTCATAAGTTTTTGTCCCCCCCACCCCATCCCACCCCGGTATTTATCATTTTCTCCTAAACTACCCTATTGATTGCACATGTTAAAGGAGTTTGCATGAAGGGTTAGTTCAATGCAAATGACTTAAGAGGTCATTTTAAGGAAACCAACACACATTTTGAACAATTAATTAATTTAATTGATTTCCTTGTGCTACTTACATTAGTTAAGTGGACTAGAGGCTGTACACCCTCCATCCCTAAATATAGGCTTCATATTTGAGAACAGGTCTGTCCTAAAATATGAGCTTCATTTCAGTTTGTTCAACGTTTATTGCTTTTTGACCGTGTATATATATATATATATATATATTGCATATTATCTTTACACATGGATTGCATTAATTTAGATGGTGGATGAGAATTATATTTAGAAGGGTAGTTGGAAAAAAGATATATTACTTACACATTCATTGCTTTTAACTACTTTTTTGATAGATATAAACAGTTATTTGAAGCTTATATTTAGTGACACGGAGTATTATTTAGGTGTTGTTTGTTTGCGTTAGGTGGATTTCTTATTGAGGGCTGGTCTAAAAAAACTTTGGCATGGCATGTTTGTTTTTATGTTGAACTGCTTTGCAATTGTTAAATAGTGGCTTGACACTATTTGATTTTGTTCGTAGGTATTCTAGCTTGTCTAGATGGCTACATGAATATTGCTATGGAACAAACAGAAGAGTATGTCAATGGGCAATTGAAGAACAAATATGGTGATGCATTCATTAGAGGGAATAATGGTAGTATCTAAAAGATGGTCTCGTTTCTTCATCAATATGTAATTTCACCACTAACTAGATTTTCTTGTTTGGGTTTGTGATTGCAGTTCTGTACATCAGTACCTCAAAGAGGACCCTAGCTGAAGGGGCATAGTATGTATAACAACACTGTTGAACATCTCCAAGACTTGTGACCTTCAGCCAACGTTAGGCAAAAGCTTCTTTGTTTAACTGTTTTCTTTTTCTTTTTGTAGTGAAATTTTAGCCTTTTTTTGTCCTTGATGCTGAAAGGCTGTGTTATGGAATATGTATATTTGGTCCTTCCGAGAATAGTGTTTGGAAGAGAATTGTGTGATACACCTTTGTTAGTGGAGAATTGTGAAGCATTCTTCACTGGAAAACTAGCAACTCAGGTACCGGATGCTGTATGCTTAATGGAGTTTAATGGTACATCCTTTCTACATTATCCCACAATTGTGGCATAATAAGTTCTTTTGGTCTTGCTTCAACTTTTCGTTTCTAAATTATTGTAGAGACGTTTGTGATGAGGGGATATACCCTAAAAATATACTTCCTCCTAATGTAGGATTGCAATAACTAATTTACAAAGATTAAGAAAATTAATCTAGTTAGTTATTTGTGAAAAAATGGTGTGCTGCCCTTTTGAAGTACTTTTAATGATTTACATTAGAAACTATCTTGTACATACTATTAACTGGAATAATTTTGGAAAAAAAAAAAAAGAGATAAAAGTGATGGATTTTCTTTTTTTGATTCAGGGTTAAAACAAATTTAACTGCTTGGCATAGTGTGTGACATTAGAAATTAATGATTTGGGATTACTACTTTTTCTGTTTTGGTACAAAAGATATAAAGCAGGCTTTGGCTACTAGCCCAGAGCAACTAGTAATTACGTGACGGAGCAGTTAAAACCCAAACATTCCTTGGCAGCTAACATCCGCAAATGAGGCGAACATGAATCTAGTAGGAACAAGCTGGTTAAACCTTCCTTAGCATGGATCAGCTATTGAGATTTGAGACCCTTAAAAATGGCACATTGCTTTGCTTCAGAGGTACTGCAGATTTCAAAAGAATGTGTGAAATCAGCAATCTAGCCACAACTAAAATAAGAATTAAGACAAACAAGTGTTTTTGTTAAGGTGGTAACGGCATCACCCTATTAAAAAAGAGAATACAAATTCAAATATCGGGAAGTGAATTTGTCAGTAGAAGGGAAACCCTTTACACTCTGCCTCGAGAGGGAAACCCTTATTTCTACCAAAGAAATAATTCAGATTACACTATTTAGATAACTTTTTAAGATCAAGGTTTCAGCCAAATTCAGGCTTTAGAAGTAGAGTAGCTGCCGCAAGAGATTTTAACCCTCAAAACCATTTTTTTTAAAAAAAAACCAAAACCTTGGTTGTGGTGTAAGTTGGAGAGAATAACTTTAGCCCCAAAATCTAATCCAATAACATGATTTTTTTTGGGGGTCAAATAACGTAGATTAACTAAAATCTAGGAAAACTGGTTAGATAAAGAACTGGATGGGTTTTGGTTTGGAAAGTTACTTTGGGCTTTTAGGATGAAAGTTAAAAACATGATAATTGGGTAGTGAGGTAGTAAAAAACAAGTAAAAACTCTAAATATAATATTCAATTGATTTTTTAAGAACATTAAGGAAGCTAATTAAATTAATGTAAAGTAATTATATCTATGATTTATTCTCCAAACTAACTTGTCTTATTTAAAAACTAATATATAATTTAATCAATATATAATGTATTCTGTTATTAAATAACTTATTTAGTTTCTTTCTCCAAAATAAAAAGTCAATTAGGCCTTATATTTAAAATTGAAAATAATATATGCTCATGCTAATCCATTGATAAGAGATGATAGCGTTCCTTGAACCCTTAAGTCTTAAATTCATGTTAGGCTGAAAGGGTGTTTGGATAGGCAAAAAAAAGTCCTTCTGAGAAAAAATATACTCAAACACTCTCATTTTTTATAAAAGTCATTTTACCTCAAACTAACTTTTTTTCTCTAAAACCAAGTTTTCAAAAAGCTACTTTTTCATTTTTCTTTTTCTTCATTTTTCCATTTTTCTCCTTCCTCTTTCCCTAAAATTTCTACTACCCCAAACCAACTTTCTTCATTTTTC
>JBAGKO010000011.1:18088070-18098253 GCA_037177275.1 Acacia concinna | reverse complement strand
TGTCTCTCAGTTCTAATTATAAAGTCCCTTTTATAGATAAGGGACTTTATAATTAGGATGAGAAAGTGATATATTAAAGTGGGTGACTGTTAACATGGAAATTTCTCACAACTTGCCCAGAAAGAGATATGAAAAAGAATTTATAATTTATAGGTGAGTGTGTGTGTCTACAAATATATGTAATCCCTCTAATAATAATTGTAAGAGTCAATCGATTAGCTTTCTTAGGATAATCTAAAAAAAGTCAACTAGCTCTTATAATTAGAACCAGAGGAAGTGTTATACTTCTACTCCCATTTCTTATATCTATGTATCTTTTATATTACTTCTTGTACTGAGCATGTTTGGCAACTGGTTCAGCCGTGATTAAAAAAAAGGGTTATCAATTAAAAAGAGTGTTAGATAACTATTTCAAAATCATAGCTGCATTTTATATAAAAAAAAAACCACTTAAAAAAAGAAGTTTCCTCATTAAGTTTTTCATAAAAGGTCACTTCTATTACCTTTAATTTAAATATAAATCATTTTTACAATCTAATTTTTTTTTCTTTTACAAGCGATAGTGACTCTTACATAGTTATGCTTAATATAAAAATCAGTTCACTATTTTTAAGATATTGTAAAAGTTAAATAAATTAGTTTAAAGTATTTATGTATATGATTTTTTAAACTAATTTGTATGACTTATAAATTGATATATAATATAATGACATATTATAACATATGTTATGATATGTACTACTTTATTTATCTTTTTAAATCTCTCCTAAAAACTGTGTCTTATTTAAAGACTTAATGAAGAATTTTTTTAATAAATAAAAAAAATGAAAAGTCAGACCAAGGTCATTGCCAAGAAAAATAATATTTGAAAAGTTATATAACTTGTCAATGACAAGCAGTGAAAATAACACCATTGACAAATGAAAATAGCACCATTTATAAGTTATGAGATTTTTTAAATATTATTATTTTTTTATTAGGGCCTTCGTATGATTTTTTTTCAATAAGAAATTGAAATTTCTACCAATAAATGGAAAAAAAAATCCAACTCCGAAAGCGCTAAATGTATCAGATTTATTCCTAACGTATTAGAGGATGAGCAAAACCAGCTAATTTACACATGTTTTTAGTAATTGATGACAAAGTCAAATATTTACATGTCTTTCTATGATCAATTTTAGACTTTTGTGGGACTTAATTGATTATTTTGGGCATAATTGAGTAGTAATGTGAGAATTAAATGCAAGGGTATTTTGGGAATTAATTGGTCAAATGGTGATATTTTAAATAATAATTTTAATTCCAATTATTTCCCTTAATTGTGAATATATGATATTACATAATTGAATTTCAATTGTAGATGATGACATGGCAATTGGAAGATTCAAGAAGGGCTTTGTTTGGGAACATGCATGATTTCAATTCTGAATAATCCATTTAATGGGCAAGATCCAAACATGCCCTTAGATGAAAGGAGCAGCTGGAATAAGAGCTTATAGGGGGGAGTTCAGTCATTTTTAGATATCTCTCGGCTGGGCAGAGCATCCACGGCCTTCACCTTCGTCACCCTCCATTTCCCTTCATCCTTGCCGGTGACCAATACTCCACCATTCCTCCGGTCGCCGGCGAGAGACCATCCATCATCCATTTCATTCCATTTTGTTTCTGTTCTCGCTGGAAATCTTGAGAACCAAAGGCTATCGATTTTTTTTCCTATCTACCGATTTCACCATCCCATCCACCATCACGCCTTCGTCTTCCATTTCCCCCTATCGATCCATTCCCTCTGATCCTGCAGTAGTCACGTTTCTGTTTCGGTCTGTTGCTGCGATGGCCGTGGCAAATCCAGAGCTCGGTGGAGCTGATTTTTCAACCATGAGCAGCTGATTTCCATGTCCGATGGTGAACGGTGAAGCTAGCTTGAGTCCTTGAGCTGCTAGGGGAGTTTCTTATTCCTTAATTTCATCTTCCAACTCTTTAAATATACAAATGTATTTTTGAAAGATCAGATTATATTTTAATGATGATTACTATCCTTAATCCCTCCTAAAATGTCAACAGGCCTTTATAATTAGAATCGGAGGGAGTATATTATTATTGATCCCATAAAGAAATTTATCACATTTCATTATCTCATATTCCTCCTTTTAACTTGACTTGAGATTTTCTAAATTGGACACAACTATTTGTCTTTTACATATTTTAATAACATTTTGCTAAAATTTTCCTTAAGAAAAATGAATATAGTACTTCATATCATATTAACCAGCCTCCTTATAATCTATTCCTTAATCTTTATTAGGACGCAAGGGAATAATGTATTTCATTACCTGAAACGATACAAATTACTTAAATAGCTTTTATGCTAAGATGGGAAGAAATCATATTAAATAAGAAGTTTAAGAAGTCAGATTCAGCCCAATATGCACCTAGGGCTTCTAATTCATGACAAAATGACCAAAAGAAATAAGAGTTAAGGTGTAAATTTACTATGAAAGTATTTACGTTAGAGCATATTTGCCTTAAAAGATTTTTTTTTAGCACAAATCAGCTCTAGAAGTTTTAGAAGTGGGCAATTTTGCCCATACTGTTAGTTAACCAAATATGTTGAGCTGACGGTCCACAAGTTATTTTACTTTTGTTAAAGTAACAATTTGTCTTGGAAGTTTTGAATCCATTAATTTTAGACATTAGATGACTAAATATGTTGAACTGACAGTTCACATATCATATAATTTATTTTTGCTAAGATAAAAATTTATCTCAGATTTAAAATTCATCTTTTTTAAAAGTTAGATTTAAAATTTCTAAAATAAATTTTCACCTTAGCAAAAATACAGTGGATGACCTGTAGACCAACATTTCAACATATTTGGTCAATGGTAAGGGCAATTGGGCAAATATAGGCTGAATTTGCACCTTAACCTAAAACAGTATAACAAAATATGAAATATTAACATGATTAGTCAGTTGTCACCCAGAAGAAACAACACAAATTGCACCCAATTTTTAAGATTCATAATTGCCAAAAATAGAGTAGAGAGCCATCCATGGTGGGACAAAGCTAAGCCAAACCTACTAAATAGACCAAAGGGAGAAGGTGCAGAGCAAACAAGCAGGTGCTAATGAACAGTAAATAACGGTTTCATCAAACATGAAAAGACAACCGACCGACCGACCAAAAAGAGCTAATGACACCCAAATAAAGATAATCCTACGTAAAATAGAATTATTTTCATTTTTTTTTTTGGTTTATTGGTTCCTCACTTAGCCATCATGACCTTGACAAACTCCTCGTAGTTGATCTGCCCGTCACCATCAACGTCAGCCTCACGGATCATCTCATCGACTTCCTCATCTGTCAGCTTCTCACCAAGATTCGTCATAACATGGCGGAGCTCAGCGGCAGAAATGAACCCATTCTGGTCCTTGTCAAATACACGGAAAGCTTCCTTCAGTTCCTCCTCTGAATCAGTATCTTTCATTTTCCTAGCCATAAGGTTGAGGAACTCTGGGAAATCAATGGTACCGTTTCCATCAGCATCAACCTCATTTATCATGTCCTGGAGCTCAGCTTCAGTTGGGTTCTGCCCAAGTGATCTCATCACAGTCCCAAGTTCCTTGGTAGTGATACAACCTGCGGCACATTAATAAACTTGATTTAACAAAAAGCTAGAAACAAAACCAACAAAATAATTCCCAATGCCAAATAAAACACGTAAAAAAACACAATTAGAAATATGAAGGAAAAGGGAAAAGAGAATCAGAAACTTCCAAGTTTAAAATGCATGTCATTCTGCAAATAATTGGAGTTATTCAAAGAAAGCTTCTATTAGAAGGTCTCTCTATAAGCTATAAGCAACAACGTAATAGACATTAATGACCATTAATTAAAACATGAGGTCACCATTTTCACGACCAACAGTTCCTAACAACGATATAAATGGCTATATATGGAAGCCATTGCCCATTGGGGCATTTCAATCAAGGTACACACTAAACAAGCAATTGTCTCATTTCTATTGTTAAATCAAATAAGGGTTAACTAAATACTGAAACTGTCTCTATATGACAGCTAATTCTTTGGAGAACTCATGACTTCTATTTTCAAATGTTTGGACAAAATCCTCAAACTCAAGAACCAATCCCAACTAAAAAAATTCTCTCCGAATTATTACCAAGAGGAGATTCAGCAACGCTGGCCAGAATTCAATTAGACAGATCCTCCTTCAGATCAAAAGTATGATAATTATCATATACAGGATGGCACTGATAGATCGACTAATCATAAAAGTCCAACCCGAATGTCACTACCGGGACTATTTCACCTGACAAAAAGCCGCACACGCGATAAAAAAAGGAGAACAAAATGCTGATCCAATGTATTAAATTTAGAAGGCCCTTTACGTATGGAATCGTCGTACATCAGGAGCAACAACTTCATTATCCGCAAAGGTCATCTGATCGCTTCACAAGGCTAAATCAAATCTCTCGCGGAGATTAGATAAGAAATGCGAGAGTGAAAGGATTTTCCAGGGACAGAATCATTGAATACAGACATTCATCACACCAAAATTCCCAAAAATCAAAACAAGAGAGAAAAGTCAAACAAGAAGGAACCCTAGATCCCGCAGATTATGTCAATTTCAAAAGGCCAGAGAAGAAAATAAACACAAAAACATCAGTTCAATTGAAACCAGATCTACGCAATACACAACGCAAAATTATGCCACAAAATACAGAACACAACAGAGAAAACGAAAGAAATGCGAGAAAGAAACAGGAAAGAAAGAAAGGATCTGAGAAATGAGACCATCGCCGTCCTTGTCGAAGAGGCTGAAGGCCTCCTTGAACTCGGAGATCTGGTCGTCGGTGAGCTGATCGGCCATTTCAGAAAGAGAATGAGGGATTCAAAGAAGAAAACGGTGTCTATTTGATCTGCGTGGGTCTCTGTAACGAGGATGTGGAAAACAATGGAGAACCAATGAAGAGGTAGTACTCATTTATATGGGGCTATCGATATCCATAGCTCAGGTTCGTCATCACGTTCCCCGAATCCCAATCACTCCTTTTTTTTTTTCCTTTCTTTTTTTTTCCATTTTTTAATTACTTTGGTTTAAGAGTTAAATACTAATTAAATTTTAAAATCTCAAATTAATCTTATTACTTATAATAATATAGGGATTTAATTAATAAATGGTGATTTATTTTTATAAAAAATCACTTTATTAATATTTTAAAATTCAAATAGTATTTTCTTATCATTATCCCTTAATTTCACATTTCAATTTGTGCTATAATTAAGAAATTGGGTTAAGATACATATAATAAGATGAACTATTTTTTCACTACATCTTCTACCTCTCATGTATTTTGTTGTGCAACACTCAAAATATTTTTCCTATGCACCTAACACTAATTTTTTTTTAAGTTTGTCTAATACCATAAATTCTTTTTTGACGCATCCAACTCCTAAAATATATTTTTGTGTCTCTAACACTTTGAAGTATTGTTTTAATTATATTAACATTTTCATAAAGTAATTTTTTAAAAATGGTTATAGGTCATATATTTTTTTTATGACATTTTATAGGTCAGATTTAAACATGGTTAGACTCATCACTCTCACAAGGTGTTGGGATACTTTGTCTTTAAGCTGTCAAAACCACTTCCTTTAACACCAACACTTATAATTTTAGTATAATCGTATCAAACTTTAAAAGAATTTAATTGTCAAATTTTTTTTAAAAGAAATGGTATAATTTATACAATAATTTTACTATCATTGATCTTACTTGAAAGTAAGAAAAAATGACAAATTTAAAATAAACAACTTATTATTCAACACGGTGAATAATCCAACTTATTATTAGTCTTTTACTCTTTTCGATTCTAAGTAGAAGATACTGGTGATCTTGTTTAGATGTATTGAGAAAATTAAATAAGTTGTTTGATGTATTAGAGAAAATTTTGCAGAGGTTCAGAGTGAGGGAATATACGTCAAAGATGTTTTAAGATAGAAAAAATTTACTATCAGGTCCCAGTTAACAACCTCATGTGTTACTATGGGGTTGTCATTAACAATCCTTGGGGCACCATTGACAATTTTACGAGACCTGACAGTAATTTTTTTCTATCTCGGAACCTCTTTGACGTAAATTCTCTTGTATGGGACCTCAACTTAATTTTCCAATGTATTTTGTATCATTAGATTATATATTAAGGTAAAATCCTAGAAAAAGATCAGGGAAATAGGTAAAGGACGGATCAGAGCTACGAAATACAGAAATCACAAGTCAGGCCTTTTTGTACTTTTTTCCCTAGAATTACAAAAATGCCACTGAATTTTAACAACATGAGACTTTTAATTCACAACAAGACTAATTAACAATACCAACACAACAACTCACAGCGTAAATAGGTAGCACCTAAATGCTTCTGGTGTTGTTAATTAAGATAGTATTGTTATGAATCAATAGTATCGTGTTATTAAAATTCAGTGGCATTTTTGTAATTCCAATAAAAAAATACAAAAATGCTTGTTTTGGGATTTCCGTATTTCGTAACTCTGATCCGTCTTTTATTTATTTTCTTGATATTTTTTTAGAATTTTCCCATATATTAATTTATACGTTAAGTAAAATAGTTTAAAGAAAAAGTCAACTTTATTTTATATTTAAGATATTGGAGTATTTCATTGTTTATATTTTTGTCCCATTTCTTAGCATAAATATGTTGGTAAAGAGTATTAATTGCGTATCAATTATAATGATTGCACGCAATAATTTTGAAGATCACAAAATAACCTAATTAATTTTAAATATTCTCGCCGCTACTAATGTGGAAATTAATCATGAGATTTGTTTTCATCATAAATATAATCTATTTAACTCCATAAATTCATTAATTTTTTAAAAATATTCATATTAATTACATATATTAAAATGGATTTTCATCCATATTTTGATTAGATGAGGTTTTTTAAAAAAATTAACAGACATTTATTACAAATATTTTTCTTGCCTTCCATTTATTACAAATAATTAACTTAAGTAATTGTTTAATATGTGTGTGCATAAATTAACCATTTATCAGAATACAAAATATTTAATATAATTAATATTAATGTTTATACTTTAAATAGCTCATAAGAAAAGAGTTTGTTATCAGTTCACTTTCCAACAAATAATTTATCGTTATTTCTATTGCCTTCAATTTACTGTTATTTAACCAAGCCTAGACGTAGCACAATTTTGCCATTTTAAAAATTATTTTGCTATTATTTGTGGTATAAAAATAATATAATTTCCCACAAATGTTAACCCAATTAATAAGAAAATAACGGTTGGTTTTTTTTTTCCCTGGGTATAACCGTATAAGTAATGAAACGGGCTTTTAATGTTTTACATATGTTCTAGACAAAATCAAACTTTAAAAACACTCGGTTGGTTCCGATCCAAGGAAAAAAAGAAAGAAAAAGCCCACTCGTCAATGGAGGGAGCCGGTTTCCTATTAAATTTGAATCATCTCTAATTTTAAATAGTTTAGATCTGACTTTTTAAATAATTATTTTTTGCTTAAAAGAATAGTAGTTAATAGATTAGTTTTATTTTAAATTTTATGCCTATTAAAATATTTTTTTAAAAAAAATATGAGCTTTTAAAAATTCATATTTGAATTGTTCAAATTAAATTTGACGAGCTCTCTTTACAAACCATTTTTGTTTAGTAGGAACCAATTTCAATAAATGTGCGATGAGCAATAAAATGAGGAAGGATTTGCATTTAAGTGGAAGGACACTATTTCTTAATTTAAAATTTCAAGAGTCAAATTTACATGTCCTTCCACATTTATACCAAACATGGAAGAATAAAACAAATGGCGATGAACAATGAAATTGAGAAAAGCGCATAGGACACTTGAGGGGATTAGGAGATGAAAATTCACTGCTAAAATACCAGTATATATAATTTATTCACCATTGTTACGTAAGATAAAATGCAATGGAGATTATAGTATTTTATTTAAAAACTTATTTAAAATTACCTATATATATATTTTTCAATTTATAACTTGCTACTTGTTTTTTCCTCTCTTACTTAAATCATTAATTTTGTTATATTAACGTTGTTAACTTCTACAACTTTGTTTCTTAGCATTTTTAGCCTCTGTATAAAAGTTAAATGTACTAACTACTAACAGAGAAAAACTAAAATATTTAATTAGGTAAAAAAAACACGCAGGTACTAAATTAAAGATTGAAGGAAAGTATAGGTCTTTTTAAATGGGTTCTTCTTTTAATTTATAGAACGTCAAGCCTTACATCCGGGGCTGAATCTTAAAAATATTTAAAAATAGAATGAACAATTTTTTTTAAAAAAATTAAATTAAAACAAAATTAAAGATTAAAAGGTAAAGTGAAATTAAAGTCCAAAAGCATATTGTGATTTGATAGTATATAAAGTTTATATCAAGTTACAATATTATTTACAAATCATGCATAATATAATGAACTCATTCCTCAAAATTTAATGGGATATGATGCCCTCGTTGATAGTTGTCGTTATCATAAATTAGGCAGTCACATGTGAGAAATAGTCAAAAGATTAGACTAGTTAGTGATAATAACAAAGGGCAAGTGGGGACCAATAAATGGATTTAAATTCTTTATTTTTATTTTTGTTCATTAAATTGAAAGTTGCATTATTCTGAATTACATGTGGGAAGTTGAAGGAATATTAGTCTAAAAGTCCAAAAAAGAGGGTGAAGAATAATCACAGTTCACTGTTCATTGTTCAATCCAGTAACCCCACAATGTCTCTTTCTATGCCGTTTATCATTATGTCTTCTAGATACTTCATACTTTTCTTTAAGCTAAAGACTTGTTCTTTTGTTGATTGGGTTCGATAGAACATATCAGGGATAACTGAGAAGGACAATTTAAGACCACAAAACTCAACGTTAGTTTACAACTAAATGGTTTTAAAATTATAGTTTAAGATTAATAGTATTATCCAGGTCCTTTATATATAAGATATTATTTTTAGTGTAATTTAACTATAAATGAAATCTTATACTAAGAACTAGAAATAGTGGTAGAAATCAATTCACTTTCATTCGCATAGTATATATGAGGACACTAGTTGAACATGATGTTTTGGCATCTTTATAGTCTCTAAGTAAAATGCAATATGTTCATTGGGCTTAGCCCTTAGTTGATATAAAAATATATATTACTTTTTGTTATAAATATAAAATTTAATTAATTTTTTTAGAGAGGTTAAACAAATTAAATATATTTCTTTAAAGTGTTTATATTTATTATTTTTTATTCAAACTAACTTATGTAATTTATAAACTAACATATACTAGTTAAGAGTTCAAACTTTTATTATTTATAAAAAAAATTAAGTCAAATAGGTATATACAAATTTAAAAGCACTTATATACCGCCAATCAGTACAGTAGATTATGTACAAAATCCTTTCTTTCTTTCTTTCTCCCCTTCATGTAAAAAATCCTTTCTAAATAGGCTAAGGATGGTTTGCCACTCTTCAACTTTCTACATACACCTCATTTCTCAAATAATTTTGATCAAAAAACAGAAAATAATAATAAACAAAATAACTAAGGAAACATCACACCAAAGCCACAAATAAAAAAAATAATACCAGAAATAAGACCTTAGTGTGATTTTTCTAATATAATTGTTTTGCTAGGACCTTAGTGTGATTTTTCTAATAAATTAAAGCCTGCTTGTACATGAAATAAGAAAAATTAACACCTTAAAACACAATACAACTATATATGTTTATGAAATAAGAAATAAATATTTAGATGTTTGAGAAGAAACATGTTTATATATACTTTTTTAATTGCCGTAAGGGATATGAATACATAGGGTTGTTTGATATGAGAGATTTTGAAGTAAGGGAATTTTTTTTATTAATTATATTTTTTAAAAAAATTGAAGAATTGAAATTATAAAATTTTAATAAAAAGAAGATGTAAGATAAAAAAAAATTAATTACAAACATTTAACCGACTTATCTTATGTTTTTTTTTTAAAAAAAAACCAACTCAAAGAAAAAAAAAATCCCTCCTCTTGTAACATTCCCTAGTAGTTCCAAGTTACTTACCACACGCATATTAAAAGTATAGAAAAAATATATGTAATTGGTAA
>JBAGKO010000011.1:18076241-18087970 GCA_037177275.1 Acacia concinna | reverse complement strand
GACCAAATGAATAGTGCCAAATTGACCATATGAATAGTGCAACTTTGAGGGGTTGCACGTGGTTGATGCTATGCAGTCAGGATGTGAGATTATTTTTCCCTTAAAGAGGATGTTGAGAGCTTTCAAACGAACTTGAAATCACCATGTTCCAATTTTTCTAGAATTAGTTATGATTTTCTAAAGTTGGTCGAAATTAAGGGGCGGATGAATAGTATAGCGATAAAGTAAAAAAATTTCCCCTTATTTTCCCAACTTAAAATCATAACTAGTGATTCTAATAGCTCTCATAGGGTAAGGTAAAGGCTATAAAAGGAGGTGTTACATCAAGGGTTATAGAACTGCAATGAGCTTAATGTTCAAGAGGTATATTCTCATCTCTTAATGTCCTTCGACCCCGTGAATATGTGGTGAGAAAATCTGATCCTCTCAATCAACCAATATGCCACATGAGAACATTGACTTCAAGAGGTATATTCTGGTCAATACACATTTCGTTGTTTGTAAATAGATTCCTAGTAACCCAAAACTCCTGTGTGCTGTTATTCGCAGAGTGAATAAATCAAAGAATATTAGAAGATTTTAAGGCAAATACTTCATTACTCGTTTTCCATGGTAAAGTATAGTTTTGAACTATTTGCTTAATTTACAAGTGAAAAAAAAAATTATCTTAACCTTAATATATTCAAAGGAGATTTTAATGATAATCGACATATGTAAATCAATTTTATGAATTATAATTCAATAAAATCTCTAGGTTAATATAGCTTTTAGTGCTTCAAGTTTGAGCCATTTTAGTTTTAGACCATTAAATTTAAAACTGGGTAGTTTTGATCCCTTAATACTCAATTTATAATAGTTTACTTCTAAAGTTTGAAAAAGACTTGGTCTTGCTTTTGATGATCCTAATTCATTTAACATGTTATTAACACTGATAAAGTAGTTTATGTGGCATGCTTATTAGGACAATTGACATGACAAATGACATTATTTTAATTAATTATAAGTCAAACATTTAATTTAAAAAGAAAATAAGAGCACCAAGTCCCTTGTCTTGCCATTATAATTAATCAAAATAATGTCATTTATGTCAACCATCTTAATAAATATACCACATAAACTACTTTAACAACGTTAGTGCCACGTCAAATGAATTAACGCCGTTAAAGACAAGAACAAGTCATTTTCAAACTGTAGGGACTAACTATTATAAATAGAGTAAACTTGAGGGTCAAAAACTACCTGTTTCAAACTTAAAAGACCAAAAACTAAATTGGGTTAAATTTGAAGGACTAAAAGTTATATTAATCCAAAATCTTTTTAACAAATTAATTTCATTAAGAATTATAAGTCGAACATTTAATTTAAAAAGAAAATAAGAGCAACAAGTCCTTTTATCTTGCCATTATAATTAATCAAAATAATGTAAAATGTCAACCTTTTAATAAGTATGTCGCATAAACTACTTTAACTGCATTAATGACACCGTTAAAGACAAGAACAAGTCATTTTAAAACTGTAGGGACTAACTGTTATAAATAGAATAAACTTGACGGTCAAAAATTACCTATTTCAAACTTAAAGAACTAAAAACTAAATTAGGTTAAATTTGAAACACTAAAAGTTATATTAACCCAAAAGCTTTTTAACAAATTAATTTCATTAAAAATTTATTATTCTCACACCACTAATTTAGATACATAGAGTACCTCTTTCACCTACAAAAAGCAAAAGACCAAGCATAATTTTACAATATCCCTACAAGCACTGTACTAATTAAATTTAAATTTGAAAAGGTCAAAAAAGTAATGGAAAACGCACTATCCAATAGTAATGGGCTAATGGCTTTTCTTTTATGTCTTTGACTTTTTATTTGTACTCCTCCATATTTTTAATATAAGACATATTTATATAATATGATTAGATTAAAGGGAGAATTTCAGAAAATACCTCCCCAAATTCCAAAATACTAAAAGAGATATTAACATTTCAAAAAGACACTAAGGTACCATAGACCAAATTGGGTTTTTGAATTTTTGCTGACATGAACAGTAACTAGTATGAAGTAGCGAAAACTATTACTTTTATGGTGAAAACTATTACTCAAATGGTGAAAATCCGACATTGTTCACGTCACGGGTAGATTCCTCTCTCTCCTTTGTCAGATAAACAGTGTCAATGTCAGATGAACAGTGCTGTCAGAGGAGGGAAGAGAGAAAGTATCAGCACGAAGTAGCGAAAACCATTACTTTTCTTGTGAAAACCATTACTCAAATGGTGAAAATCCACTACTATTCACGTCAACGAATTTTGAGGGGGAGAGAGAGTGATTAACAAAGACCAACACGGACTAGCAAAAACCATTACTCTTCTTGTGAAAACCATTACTCAAATGGTGAAAATCACTACTGTTCATGTCAGCAAATTTGAAAAACTCAATTTGGTCTATAGTATCTTAGTATCTTTTTGAAATGTTAACATCCCTTTTATAGTTTTGGAATTTGAGGAGGTATTTTTCTGAAATTGTCCCTATATTAAATAAATTATTCAATATGACATATATTTTTTAAAATACCGTATTTATATTTTTTAATTTATTTATTTCCTCTTCTTTTTTATTATTGTAGAAGGAGCAACAATATATATGGGTAAATTAGAAAGATATTAATAAATATAAAAAATATGTGCTATATTTAAGATTAAAATTAACTTCATAAATAAATCTTATATTAAAGACATGAAGGGGTAGCTCATAATTAGAATCGTCTAATAAAGAAGTAAACGTCAACACGTTCAAGGAAGGCTACTTATTAGAGAAACGACTTCAGCATCCTGATAATGAACTCAGCAATGTAGGCGGTTAGTGTGGTAGGCAGCTTCTCTGGATATGTAATCAAAAGTGATAATCTAATTACTGCAAACTTGCTGTTTACATGGGACTTTCATTGGTTTATAGGGACTAATAAAGACCAAAGGCTTTTTAGCCTAATGGTGTGAATGTATACTTATAAGCGGGAGATCACACATTCGTGTTTGTGCTTGTAACTCCAGAATAAAAAGTAAGCTTTTATGACAATTTTATAAAAATAAGTCAGAGAGAGACACAAAAATGTAATTGAAATAGGTAAAAGATAAATAAATTTTTCAGTTAAAAATTAGGGTGTGTTTGAATTAAAAATTGCAATCGATGCTTTTGAAAAAGTAAAATTGAGTAAAAGTAAGATTGGGTAATTTGATTTGTATTTGGAATAAAAATTGCAGAAATTACTTGTAAGTTACTCATGTAAAAGTAAAACTTATTTGGTTGAAAGTTTATAAAAGTAACTTTTGATGGGAAATGACTGAAAAGGGCATAAATCATATTATATAGATTACACACACATATCTAAATATATTGTGATATTTATATGATCTCCGATCCTAATTATACAATCTAGTTGACTATTTTGGCTTCCTTAATTTCTCGAAAAAAAACTAATTGGGTCTTATAATTAAGACTAGAGGGAGTCTTATTTACATGTAAGTATAATGTGATATTTATACTACTTTCTGTCAGTTGACTCTTTTGACTTCCTTAATTTTTCAAGAAAAACCAACTGGGTCTTATAATTAAAACTGAAAGGAGTCTTATTTACATGTAAGTATAGTGTGATATTTATACTACATTCTGTCTTAATTATAAGACCTAGTTAACTCTTTTGACTTCCTTAATCTTCCAAAGAAAAACCAATTGAGTCTTATAATTAAGACTGGAGGGAGTCATATTTACATGTAAATATAATGTGATATTTATACTACCTTCTATCTTAATTATAAAACCTAGTTGACTCTTTTAGCTTCCTTAATCTTTCTAAAAAAAATTAATTGGATCTTATAATTAAGATCAAATAAGATACATAATTTTTTTTTAAAAAAAACAACTCAAAATGTTGCCTTCAATCGGATCAAAAGTAAGGAAAATGATACTTATACAAAAGCATCCGATTGACTAATAAGTGCCAATGGCCTCCAACGTTCTACCAAACATACATTTTTTATTTCCATTGCAATCGTTTCTGGGAGTCGTGCTATCGTTTCAATCGTCTAACCCATTGTCAAAACAAACATGCACTTAAGATACTGAAAATGTGTTAAAGTAAATATATTAACAAACAAACTTTTTTAATTGTATTTTTATATCATTTTTTCAATAAATTTTACTATTATTTTGACTTCTTTAAAACGATTTTTTTAGCCAAAAAAAGCAAACTTTTAACATTGATTACAAGGATAATATTTTGAAGGTTTTTTTTTTGGTTTGAAATTTCTCCTAATTTCTATTTCAGTTATTGGTTTAAATTACGGCAGAAAGTAAACCTAGTTTTTTTACAAAAATAAATAATTTACATTTTTTGAAAAATTAAGTACCTATTTTTTGGTGAACGAGGAAATTAAATAGTTTCTATATCGGATATGTGCTTAATCAGTGTAGACAGGCCAAAATAAATTTTTAAAAATAATTTTTATATGTTTTGTACACCAATTTGTTCATTTCCCACCAAAGCCCACCCACACTCTTCGTTCTCTTCTTCTCCTTGTTTTTTATTTTATTTTTTATTTTTTTGCCACTCTTCATTCTTCGTTCTCAGAAACCCATAACTTCTTCCCTTGCCACTCAAGCTCCGACCCTTCGTCTCTTGTACTCATCTTCGTCTTCATCCTCATCACCATCGTCGCCCAGTGCAGCAGCTCCTTCAGGTTTCACCGACGTGCCCTTCGCTTCTTGTTTTTTTTCCCCTTTAAATTCTGTGTCAGCAAAATAAATATAATTTGGAACATGAATCTTTTTGTTTTTTTGTTTTTGTTTTTTCTTTTTACCTAAAGCAATGTTATGAATCTTATTTGTGGATATTTTGTTGCAAAGCAGTTGGATTTCCTGGAAAAATGATTTTGGCCGGATTTTTTTAATCTCATATGTGGATATTGTGTTGCGAACCATTTGAGAATGAGCTTCAAGGCAAGCTGCCAGAAGCATTACCTTGAGGTTCCAAGATTGAACGCTAGTGCCAGCAAGCTAAGTAGAATGACAAAGACTGAGTCACAGTTTTAAAAAATTCCAGAACAATATCCTGTTTATGACATTTACCAAGCTGATTTTTTCTGATCCATAGATATGTATTTGCTTATAAGGTTTGAGGTTGGCAATGATATGGAAACGACAGCCTTATATAATTACATTTTGTGCCTTGTATTATGCTTCATCATTACGACATCAATCAATAAGACAATAGGCAAAATAAAGGCATGTAGACATACAAATAATAAATCTTGTAATAAGCAATCACATTTACACAATCTTGTAATAAATATAATTTTTAATATTATAATAAAAATATTTAAATTGAAGTTAGTATTTATAATGCGATCATCCAGTGTATGGGATTTGTTGGATATGTGGAGTGATCTGGTTAGTTAAGCCACCTATGGTTGATTGGACTTCAGTAGATGCAAGGTGCGCATCTTGTCCCTGAGACGCCTCTTCAAGTTTGAGTGGTCAAAGCAAAAATTGAAGCTTGAAACCCTTTCAACACAAAGGAAGAAATTGAGATTCTTGATGCTTTTGGAGTAGTGCTCTCTTTTTATGAATCATCTTTATATCTTTATTTTTAGGCATCGCATTGAGAAAATGGCAACCTTCCAAGGAAGAACATGGCTTTCCAGAAGCTTTGCTACTCTTTCTTCTAACCCTTTGCGTGTTTGTGTTGTTGGAAGTGGTCCTGCTGGTTTCTACACTGCTGAGAAGGTAAGCTCTTATCTGCACATGCATTGTCAAGTATCAACATGTTAATTTTCTTCTAAAATTTGTGAATTGTTGGTTTTGTTAATTGCATTTTTAGATGTTGAAGGCACACCAGGAAGCCCAAGTTGGTATCATTGACAGGCTGTCAATGCCTTTTGGGTTAGTACGCTCTGTTGTTGCACCTGATCACCCAGAAACAAAGGTCAATATCTGCATCATTCCTTTGAAAATTGAAACTTAGTTCACCTGTATCAGTGACAGTTTTTTAGGTGTTTATATGATTGATGTTGGGCTATTGATTTTCCATAAATAGCTCCTGGCTGCATATGCCCATGTAAGGGAATGGGGACAAATTGTAGTTCTTTGGATATCCCTTCAATTCATGGGAAAAAAATGAAATGATTGATTTACCCTCTCCTTTTATTCCTAGTAAGCCTTTTCTTTGGTGTAAACTACTCTCTTAATTGAGCCCAGTTTACCAGAAAACTTCCAACAGATTGTCATCAACCAGTTTTCAAGGGTAGCACAGCATGAAAGATGCCCGTTATTTGGAAATGTAGCTCTTGGATCTAGCATTTCTCTATCTGAATTACATGAGCTGTATCATATGGTGAGATTCTCGTTCTATATATGATGACGATTGTTTTTGGGTACTCATTTATGGGCTGTACTTTCTTATCAGTCGTCATTATATGCATTTCAAAAGGTTGTCCTCACATATGGTGCTGAAAGTGATAGAAGCCTTGGAATTTCTGGTGAAGTATGCTTCAACTGTTTATTTGCTTTTCTTTTATAGTAATGCTCTGGTAGAACTTTTGTTGGTTTCACTGGGATTCTCTTCTATGAAGTTATTGAGTGAATCTTTTGATCAATAATCTATCCAAAAATTTGGTTGTTCATATAGCGCAATGGCGCCATGCAATTCATGTGATTGACCCCATCTAGTGGGGTAAGGCTTGTTGTTGTTGTCACTTGGATTATCTTTCAGGTATAAGTGAGGGCTTGATGCCTATTTGTCAAGTCATAGTTACATGTTAGCTATTTACTTTAGACCTTGAGTTACTTTTAACATATCCCTTATACTTGTTTATTTTGTTCTCAGAATTTGAAGGGGGTACACTGGCAGAGAATTTGTTTGGTGGTATAATGGGCACCCAGATGCAAGAAATCTTGACCCAGACTTGAAAAGCACGGACACAGCTGTAATTCTTGGTCAGGTAGTTATGCAGAGACAGAAGCAAAGATTAGAGAGAATGGGAAAGGGATGGAGATAAGGAGAAGGAGGGGGATGTAGAGAAAATAGAGGGGGATTAATGACTATCATAAGCCAAGGAAATTTTATTAATAATCAATCAGAAGGCAACCCTAACCCTGATTAATATGGTCCTCAAAAGCTAACTCCGTTAAGATAAATTAATTCAAAAATTTTACTAAATATTTTGTAGTATTCTTTCTCCATTCTCCATTAAGTAGTGTCACCTTAAGGGTTGTTGAGGCTTTCTTGGTAAATGAACTCATTTAATTTCAGGGAAATGTTGCTCTTGATGTTGCACGTGTCCTTTTACAACTTACTACTGAGTTGGCGACAACTGATATTTCTAGTCATGCTTTGGCTACTCTAGAGGAGAGCTCAATCACGTCTCTCATCACATAATCTCAAGCTGCCTGATAATCTTGTTTCTATAGGATGACGTATGTATGTAACATGAGTACTAGTGCAGGAAGGTCTATTTGATTGGAAGATGTGGTCCTGCCCAAGCAGCTTGTACTGCTAAAGAACTACGTGAAGTTCTTGGTAATTTCCTCATCTTCTTTTACATGCCAATTTCAGATGAACTTTTCATTTTTCTTATACATGTTTGTTCTTCTTCGGAATTCTTTCAATAAGGGGAATATTAGGACCTTGTAATTTACTGATTGGTTTGCCATTTATCCCATAATGCTATTATTAATCAGTCAAGTCTCCAATTCCTATTTGATTTCTGTTGGCTCACTCACTACTAGTTTCTTTTCCCATGTCACTGCCTCTTGTTTTTCATCTGAGTTTTAGTAATTGTAACTCATTTGTTTTGATGTTGAAACGATCGCGACCTTAAAGATTTGAGTTTGAACTGAAAAGGGAAATCTTGGTCATGTTTCTTGGCCATGCCATTGGTTTTAATCCAAATGATTACTATTTTTTATTATTATTATTATAGTTTAATCTTGGTTTAATTAGTCATGGACATTGTTTCATGGGGATGTGATATTGTCATTGTTATAGTGTGTATATATTTACCAAAAAGAAAAGATAATGACCCTTTGATCTATATGATCAATCCAAATAGTTATCCCATTTTTCTCAAAACAGGATCCACATTTACTATGCTAGGTCTTCTCTCTCTCTCTCTGCACACACTTGCACACACATGCACTCGTACAAAATGCAAGTAGCAAGAAATCCTATTTCAGTTTTTGAATATGAATCTCCAACTTTGAATAACTGTCTAAAAGGTAACATTTCATTTTGTAGTGACACAAACAATTTCTCCAAGGTGTATCCAAACCTAACCTAATAAAGGGGATATAAAATAATATATGATACTTAATTGGGAGTGCCTAAAGACTTGTTTTGTTTCACGTTGTAGTCCATTAAAACCAAGTGAAGCTAAAAGTGCTTTAGAGCACGAAAAAAGTATGTGCACTGGCATCAAGCTCAATAATATGGGTGCACTCTTGAAGCAAATGTACTTTGTAGGTCATGAACTATAGGTTGTATACCATTTCGGTCTCTTTCATACTTGAAACTAATGGAAGGTTTGGCATCGTTTTGCAGGTATTCATCATCTTGATATTAAAATTCAGGAAACGGATCTACTTCTAACTCCAGCAGATGAGGTATAGGACGCTTCCATGTTTTTTCCTAATTCATTAAGGTGGCATCACTTGTATTTGATATATGTACAAACTATAACTACATGTGCGCTCACACACACATATTTATGATTATCACTATCACTATCATTATTTATATTTTTAAGAATTCTATGATGTTACATCTCTTCAATATTTGGAAATATGGTTAACTCCGTAAATAGTTTCTCGTTTTTAGTTGGTCGTAATTTTCTTCAAATGCACTTCCTTATTTGTTTTTCCTTTTGAAAACTACTATCCTTGTTCTTTTTTACCTGAATTTCTTTCATTGGTGTTTTCTGTGCCTGATGCCGTCTCTCTACAAAGGAAGAATTAAAGTGTAGCCGAGTTTATGAATTGCTATCTAAGGAAGCTACTTCAAAGCCTGCACATGCTGGCTGAGTCAACGTGAACTCCATTTTGTCTTTTTCCGTAAGCCAGATAGCTTTCAGGAGTCAAAATATAGAATTGGCCATGTTTCAAGTGTGCGCTTTGAAAAGACAGTCCTGCAAGGTATTTTTATATTGCTCGTATTTATGTTGTAACTTGTTATTTGTAAACTTGACATCATTAACGCTGCATCAATGTTTTATTATATGATTAGTAAATATAATTTAGCATAATGTTTAGCAGTAAAAAATTGTCTTGTTAACAAATGGGGGATTTATACGCCACTTTAATTTCTAAGTCTGGTTAAATATAAGCTATTTTTGAAGTTTTGGACATTTGGTAAACACTAATGAACATGAGTCCACGGTAATCTTTTCTTGTGCTAAGAATTACTGTTAATTCGTCTACTGCATTTTGCAGGGGTTGGCCCGGGGGAACAGACTGCTGTTGGTATTGGACAATATGAAGATACAAATTGCGGGTATTGTTCTTTATCCAGGAAACCATGTAAAATTACAACCACACATTTAAAAAAATTATAGCCAGTGCTCAGCATGAAAATTATCGACCAATGCTTATTCCAAAGGCATTGGTTTGTATGTTCCTAAGAGCAAAGAGATAGAGATGGAATTGCATAAAATATAAATGAATGATTGCAGCCTCCCTGGAAAGATATTTATTTCCATTGTTATTTTAAAAAATGTGGAGATTCAATGCTGAGTCCATTGCCTATACTGTTGTCTTGTAGGTTGGTCCTTAAGAGCAATGGTTGCAGATCCATACCTGTTGATGGCTTACCTTTTGATAATCAGAAAGGTGAACAAATAATTTGTATTTCATACTTGTTGTTTTAATTTCCTATGTTATGTTTTACTCTGAATTATCTCGGTTTCTTCTAAATCATGTGCTTTTGAGGAAATTATATTTGGAGATCAATAACAAATTTGGAAATGGGTTCTCATTTTTTATCTACCTAAAAATATTATTTGGTTTATCAGGAGTAGAAGGAAATGGGTAACAAAACACAATTTATGTTATTGTTTCTGATCAAATTTATTTTTCGCATAGTTTCCTGCACTGACTTTTTTGCAGTGTTATTATCTGATCCACTGTGGTTTATAAATAGACATGCTAGTTGATTGAAAGTTGTATGAATTATGAAAGACAGCAGAGTCATTCTTGGATACTTCTTAATGGCAAAAATCCACTGTGGTCTATTTGTTGTTCTTGTTGTTATACTCCCTCCGGTCCTAATTATAAGAGCCAATTGACTTTTTTTAGAGAATTTTAAGAAAGCTAATTACATTACTTAATTATATCATATGTTGTGTTCTATTATATTATATATTAGCTCATAAGTCAAACAACATAATTTGAAGAAAAATAATAAATTTTAATGTCTTAAAGTAGTGTAATTAGCTTTCTCAGGAGTCTCTAAAAAAATTCAATGGGCTCTTATAATTAGTACCGGAGGAAGTATAATATTTTAATATAATCTATATTACTTAAAATATATTAGTTTAATCACAACTGGTTCAACTATGGTCTAATCATTAAACCATGAACCAGTATCTTGACTGGTTTGATGGCTGGTTTGATTTTTTATACTTTGCAAAAATCATAGTTACAGCAGCTTTGGTGTTTTCAGCCACTTACAAAATATATATATATATCCACTTGTATATTATTATGATTTTTAGGGAAATTATGGAAAGCATTACTTGTTTCCTTTAGGGCATCCAAGGGTAAATGTTGCAAGTGTCTTTTGCAGTCAGAGTATTAATATAGATTTGAGGGGTCAGTGTTACTTATACTATCATTAAGTATGTATATTCTCTAGTCCCTATCCTTTTCCCATGGGCATTTGATCTTGTTTTCTGTTTATAAGTTATGAGTATTATGGAAGTAGATGATAAGGTGATATAGTTCTTAGTAGTTATTACGTTTTATTATGAGTTTTGGATTAGTTCGAATATTAACTAGCTAACATATATAATCTGAATTGAGAGGAGTTATGCGGATCAATGATGAAGTCCTGAATTCCAAGTCCCTTTTTATTTCATATTCTAGGTATTTTTATTCTTCTCTCTCATCAATATTCGGTTGCTAATGTTCAGGTATAGTTCCAAATAATAAAGGTCGAGTGCTGAGAAATGCTTCAGGGGATCCTACATTACATGAGGAGGGCTTGTATGTTGGTGGTTGGCTGAAGAGAGGACCAACTAGAATTATTGCCACAAACCTTTATTGTGCTGAAGAAACTGTAAGCTTGCTTTATATGATCATGCAGTTCGTGGGAAGCTAGTGACTCGACAACAATATAGATGATAGCAAAACCTGCTAAAGTGTAGCTTATTAATTCCCAGGGAGTTCACAAACAGCCAAACACGACAATTTTGCTTTAGAAGTATTAAGTATTAACGATTTGAGTCTGAAATACTGTGGATGATTTGGATTCTAAATAGTTAGGTTCATACCTATTTTACCCTTACCTGATGTTAAAAGGACTGGAAATATAATCATCTAAAACAAACATGCCAAGTTATATAGTAAAATGAGTGCTAGCTCCATGAGGGAACCGGTTTTAGTGCTCAATAATGAGTACTAAGAGTTATTCACTGTTGCAAGTTGTTTGAATCTAATTTCAATAGTTTAGGCTGAATTTTTTTGT
>JBAGKO010000011.1:18058294-18076141 GCA_037177275.1 Acacia concinna | reverse complement strand
TGACCCAGACTTGAAAAGCACGGCCACAGCTGTAATTCTTGGTAGGGTAGTTATGCAGAGACAGAAGCAAAGAGTAGAGAGAATGGGAAAGGGAGGAAGATAAGGAGAAGGAGGGAGATGTGGAGAAAATAGAGGGGGATTAATGACTATCATAAGCCAAGGAAATTTTATTAATAATCAATCGGAAGGCAACCCTAACCCTAATTAATATGGTCCTCAAAAGCTAACTCCATTAAGATAAATTAATTAAAAAATTTCCTAAATTTTTTGTAATATTCTTTTCCCATTCTCCATTAAGTAGTGTCACCTTAAGGGTTGTTGAGGCTTTCTTGGTAAATAAACTCATTTAATTTCAGGGAAATGTTGCTCTTCATGTTGCACATATCCTTTTACGACCTACTACTGAGTTGGCGACGACTGATGCTTCTAGTCATGCTTTGGCTGCTCTAGAGGAGAGTTCTATCAGGTTTGTCATCACATAATCTGAAGCTGCCTGATAATCTTGTTTCTAAAGGATGATGTATGTATGTTGTATGAGTACTATTGCAGGAAGGTCTATTTGGTTGGAGGACGGGGTCCTGCACAAGCAGCTTGTACAGCTAAAGAACTACGTGAAGTTTTTGGTAATTTCTGCATCTTCTTTTACATGCCAATTTCAGATGAACTTTTCTTTTTTCTTATACATGTTTGTTCTTCTGCGGAACTCTCTCCATAGGGGGAATATTTGGACCTTGTAATTTACTGATTGGTTTGCCATTTGCCCCATAATGCTATTATTATTCAGTCAAGCCTCCAGTTCCTATTTGATTTCTGTTGGCTCACTCACTACTAGTTTCCTTAATGTCACTGCCTTTTGTTTTTCATCTGATTTTTATTAATTGTAACTTATTTGTTTTGATGTTGAAACGTTCCAGACCTTAAAGATTTGAGGTTGAACTGAAAATGGAAATCTTGGTCATGTTTCTTGGCCCTGCCATTGGTTTTAATCCAAATGATTACTAATGTTTCTTGTTTTTTTAATTATGGCTTAGTCTTGGTCTAATCAGTCATGGACATTGTTTCATGGGGATGTGATATGGTCATTGTTAAAGTGTGTGTATATATAGTTATATATTTACCAAAAAGAAAAGATAATGGCCCTTTGATCTATATGATCAATCCAAATAGTTATCCCATTTTTCTCAAAACAGGATCCATATTTACTATGCTAGGTCCTCTCTCTTTCTCACACACAAACATTTGCGGGCCTGCACACTCAAACGTTTGCACACACTTGAATATGAATCTCAAACTTTGAATAGCTATCTAAAAGGTAACATTTCATTTTGTAGTGATACAAACAATTTCTCCAAGGTGTATCCAAACTTAATAAAGGGGATAGAAAATAATATATGATACTTACTTTGGAGTGCCTAAAAACTTGTTTTGTTTCACGTTGGAGACCATTAAAACCAAGTGAAACTAAACGTGCTTTAAGAGAGCACCAAAAAAGTATGTGCACTGGCATCATGCTCAATAATATGGGTACACTCTTGAAGCAACTGTACCTTGTAGGTTGTATACCATTTCAGTCTCTTGCATACTTGGAACTAATGGAAGGTTTGGCATCGTTTTGCTGGCAGGTATACATAATCTTGATATTAAAATTCAGGAAACGGATCTAGTTCTAACTCCAGCAGATGAGGAATGGGACGCTTCCATGTTTTTTCCTAATTCATTAAGGTGGCATCACTTATATTTGATATATGTACAAACTATAACTCCATGTGCGCTCACACACACATATTTATGATTATCACCATCACTGTGATTATTTATATTTTTAAGAATTCTATGATGTTACATCTCTTCGATAATTGCAAATATGGTTAATTCCATAAATAGTTTCTCCTTTTTAATTGCCGGTAATCTTCTTTAAATGTACTTCCTTATTTGTTTTTCCTTTTGAAAACTACTGTCCTTGTTCTTTTTTACCTGAATTTCTTTCGTTGGTGTTTTCTGTGCCTCATGCCGTCTCTCTACAAAGGTAGAATTAAAGTGTAGCCGTATACAGAGAAGAGTTTATGAATTGCTATCTAAGGCAGCTACTTCAAAGCCTGCACATGCTGGTCTGAATCAACGTGAACTCCATTTTGTCTTTTCCCGTAAGCCAGATAGCTTTCAGGAGTCAAAAGATAGAATTGGCCATGTTTCAAGTGTGCGATTTGAAAAGACAGTTCTGCAAGGTATTTTTTATATTGCTCATATTTATGTTGTAACTTGTTATTTGTAAACTTGACGTCATTATTGCTGCATCAATGTAATATTATATGATCAGTACATATAATTTAGCATAGCTTGTTTAGCATTAAAAAATTGTCTTGTTAACAAATGGGGGATTTATACGCTACTTTAATTTCTAAATCTGGTTAAATATAAACTATTTTTGAAGTTTTGGACATTTGGTAAACACTAATGAACATGAGTCCACAGTAATCTTTTCTTGTGCTAAGAATTACTGTTAATTTGTCAACCGCATTTTGCAAGGTTTGGCCCGGGAAACAGGCTGCTGTTGTTACTGGACAATATGAAGATAAAAAATGCGGGTATTGTTCTTTATTTAGAAAACCACGTAAAATTACAACCACACATGTAAAAAAATTCTAGCCAGTACTCAGCATGAAAATTATCGACCAATGCTTATTCCAAAGGCGTTGGTTTGTATGTTCCTAAGATCAAAGAGATAGAGATGGAATTGCATAAAATATATATGAATGGTTGCAGCCTCCCTGGCAAGATATTTATTTCCATTGTTATTTTACAAAATGTCTAGATTCAATGCTGAGTCCACTGCCTATACTGTTGTCTTGTAGGTTGGTACTTAAGAGCATTATTACAGATCAATACCTGTTGACGGCTTACCTTTTGATGATCAGAAAGGTGAATAAATAATTTGCATTTCATACTTGTTGTGTTACTTTCCTATGTTATGTTTTACTCTGAATTATCTCAGGTTTCTTCTAAATCATGTATTTTTGGGGAAATTATATTTAGAGATCAATAACAAATTTGGAAATGGGTTCTCATTTTTTATCTACCTAAAAACATTCTTTGGTTTATCGGGGTAGAAGGAAAAGGGTAACCAAATGACACAAATTTATGTTATTGTATAGTTTTCTGCATTGACTTTTTTGCTGTGTTATTATCTGATCCATTGTTGTCTATAAATAGACATGTTAGTTTATTGAAAGTTGTATGAAAGACAGCAGAGGCAGTCTTGGATACTTCTTCATGGCAAACATCCACTGTGGTCTATTTGTTGTTCTTCTTGTTATATAATATTTTAATATAATCTATAAAGGCGGACCCCAGTTCCAAGCGGCTCCCGCACAATCGCGGGCTCAGGGGAAGGAAACCCCATATGTTTACAGCCTTACCCTAGCATTATTGCCAAGAGGCTGTTTCTAGGATTCGAACCTTGGCCCTGGGGCGGAAAGTCAGCGCACCCATCAGTTTAATCTATATTACTTAAAATATATTAGTTTAATCACAACTTGCTCAACTATGGTCTAATACTCTAATCATCAAACCATGAACCAGTTTCTTGACTGGTTTGATTCCTGGTTTGCTTTTTGATACTTTGCAAAAATCATAGTTACTGCAGCTTTGGTATTTTAAACCACTTCCAAAAAAAAAATATATTTATATATATATATATCCATTTGTATATGTTTATGATTTTTAGGAAATTATGGAAAGCATTACTTGTTTCCTTTAGGGCATCCACGGGTAAATGTTGCAAGTTTCTTTTTCAGTCAGAGTATTAATATAGATTTGTGGGGTCAATGTTATTTATACTGTCATCAAGTATGTATATTCTCTAGTCCCTCTCCTTTTCCCATGGGCATTTGCTCTTGTTTTCTGTTTATATGATATGAGTATTATGGAAGTAGATGATAAGGTGTTGTAGTTCTTAGTAGTTATTATGTTTTGTTATGATTGTTGGATTAGTTAGAATATTAACTAGCTAACATATATAACTTATAATCTGAATTGAGAGGAGTAATGCAGATCAATGATGAAGTTCTGAATTCCAAGTCCCTTTTTGTTTCATATTCTGGGTATTTTTATTCTTCACTCTCATCAATATTTGGTTGCTAATTCAGGTATAGTTCCAAATAATAAAGGTTGAGTGCTAAGTGATGCTTCAGGGGATCCTACATTACATGAGGAGGGCTTGTATGTTTGTGGTTGGCTGAAGAGAGGACCAACTGGAATTATTGCACTAACCTTTATTGTGTTGAAGAATCTGTAAGCTTGCTTTATATGATCATGCTGTTCGTAGGAAGCTAGTGACTTGACAACATATAGATGATAGCAAAACCTGCCAAATTGTAGCTTATTGATTCCCAGGGAGTTCACAAACTGCTAAACATGACAATTTTGCTTTAGAAGTATTAACGATTTGAATCTGAAATACTGAGGATGATTTGGATTCTAAATAGTTAGTTCGTTACCTATTTTTTCTCTACCTGATGTTAAAAGGACTGGAAATATAATCATATAGTAAAATGAGTGCTAGCTCCATAAGGGAACCAGTTTTAGCGCTCAATGATGAGCACCAAGTGTTATTCACTGTTGCAAGCTGTTTGAATCTAATTTGAATGGTTTAGGTTGAATTTTTTTGTTGCTTTTAATTTTTTCCCAAAAAAAAAACATATTTTAATGTGCACAAAATATAAAATAAAAATAATTTCTTAATTTTCATTTTATAAAAAATCTTTAGTTGAAAATCTTGACTTGAAATTTTATTCGAACTTTGCAAGTTTTATCATAGTAAATAGCTCTTGATGTATGATGAGAATTGAAACTAGTTGACCGGAGGGGCTTATCATAGCCCTGTCCCAACCAAGTTGCTTTTATATCATATGGAATACATGTGTGTGATATTGGTAGTTATGTATTTTGGCTGACAATTAACATGACAGGCTTCAAGCATATTTGTTAAAAGATTTGAGTATGAAATACTCTAGCTTATTAGCTCCTAGGGAGTTCACAAACAGCTAAACATTACAAGTTTGCTCGAGAAGTGTTAAGAGATTTGAGTATGAGATACTGTAGATGATTTGGATCGTAAGTAATTGGACTAATTTTTCCTTCACCTGATGTTAAAAGGATTGGAAATATAATTATATGAAACATTTATGCCAAGTTATATTGTTAAATGAGCTGCTAGGTTCATAAGGGAATCTAATTTAACACTTATTGCAATGATGAGCACTAAGAGCTATTCACTTTTGCAAGCAGTTTAAATCTAATTTGCATGGTTTAGATTAAATTTTTTTAGTTTTACTTATTTTTTTTTAAGAAATATTTTAATTTGTACAAAGTCTAAAATAAAAATAATTTCTTCGTTGTCATTTTGTCAAAAAATGATTTTTTTTATTTAAAATCATTAATAGAAAATATTAAATCTAAACTATTAAAATTTTATTTGAACTCTGCAGATCTCACCACATTAAATAACTCTTGGTGCTTATCATTACGAAGACTATTGAAACTGGATGACGAATGGGGGATATAATAGCTCTATCCCTAGGAAAAGGGCTTTTCTTTCATATGGAATGTGGATGTGTGTGATTAGTAGTTATGTATATTGGCTGACAAGTAACATGACAGGTTTCGAGCATGTTGGAAGATCTTAATAAAGGAGTTTTGGTATCCCCGTCGGCGACCTTGCCAAAACATGGCAGAGAGGGTCTTCGTCAGCTGCTACATGATAGAAATGTGAGAATAGTTTCATTTAGTGATTGGGAGAAGATAGACTTTGAAGAAAAGAGACGTGGAAGTACAATAAACAAACCTAGAGAAAAACTAGCCCTGTGGCAAGAACCGCTGAAAACTGCCTCAGGATGAACCAATTCTTCCATATGATGCTTCAACGTTAATTTTTTTTAGGATTTTCTAACAAAGTTAATTGGATATTATAATTAGGACTGGAAGAGTAATAGATAAGATTTTGATGTGTTAGTTTCGTCATTTTATCTACGAATATTACTATTAGTTATCCAAAGAAGACAAATCCCACCACCCTACAGTTGCCAAAATGAAAAGACTAATCAGCAAGTCTTCCACTTGAGATTAATACTCTTTAGGTGTGTTTGGTATGGCCGATTTAGAAGGAAAATTTTTAAGATTTGAATTTTAAAAAATCAGAGCAAAGGGGTTGAAATTTTTTAATTAATTTTCTTACTCTTTTATTTTACATCTTACCTTTATTAAAATTTTATGCCCCACTTCTCCAATTTCTTTTTTTTTTTTTTTAACTTAGCTCATAAAAGTTTTCTCTCATTTCCCTTTCCTTCCATTTTGGTCATGCCAAGTGTGGCTTTCACTCAATGAACATTTGCCGATATTCCAAGGCTCGCCCTTTCTTTACTCTACAAACAACTTGAAATTTTGATCCTTCTTAGATATACCTCAACTTGTCACACCACCATGTCATTCACTTCAAGCGTCTGAGTTACTCCTTTTGGTAATCTTCACCCACATGAGTTCTGAATATATTCTTCTTTCATTAACATGACTTTCCTTTTGGGAAGAAAAAGAATTTTAAATGTCATCTTCACTCTTACAGTCAAAAGTGACTTAGAAGAGAGGAAAGGAAAAATTTTTATGAGTTGGATTTATAAAAAATTAGAGAAGTGGAGTTATAAAATTTTAATAAAGAGAAGATGTAAGATAAAAGAGGAAAAAATTAATTAAAAATTTTTAACCCAACTTCTCTAATTTTTATAAGTCCAACTTAAAAACATTGTCCCCTTACTTGCTTTCTCTCCTCTCAAACCAAATAATCAAGCCGTCAGAGCTCCCTACGGGTTGGAATTTAATTATTGTGACAGCTTATGAGAAATAAATCAACAAAATGAAACAATTGCTGCGTTTATTCACATTATTAATACTATTAGAAGGTCTATTAAGGAGTGAATGGGAAAAAAAATTCCGGGGAATTTTTGGACTTTTCTTGGATTATTTCTTTCCAAGTAGTCTAGAGAATCTAACTATAATGGGTGTTTTCTGGCCTAAACGCAGATAACACAGTATCAAATATGCTCTTGAAGATATGCTTCTTTACTTATACTTTCAAGATTTTTATGCTTAGAGATATTGTGAGAATCAAATTCATATTAGCAAAAAAAAAAAAAAAGGTAAGATCAATTGCTAAAACCCCCTTAGAAATAAATAGAAAAAAATTAAGTAGGAATAATTTTAGGAAATTCAAATGTAGTAATATATTTTAGGGAAATTAGGAAATATTTTTATAAATGACAGACTTAACTAACTTATCTATACAAATTAGTTAATTAGTTCATATATTTAGGACCGGGAACATTTATGTTATAATATTTTGTCAGCCACTATTAATGGAACCAAAGCTTCTTCTCCCAGTTAATCATCCCATTTCAATTAAGTTCAGAATAAAAGAAAAAACTTTCTGTTCTTGATTTTTTTAAGAAGCTTGGAATCATGATAATTAATTGCATGTCTTCAGTCCATGGGGTGTTATAATATATATATATATATATATATATATATTGCCAACATCATGGAGAGTTTATATTCTATCAATTTTGTAGCATAAGATTCATGGGTTGGCCTTGGGGCATTTTAATCGGTTCCACAAATTTATTGAACAACAATTGAGGTTGAAGTTATAATTCTCACATGGCTATCATATGTGTCGGAACTCTAAACTAAAGCATTGGTAAAAGCTGTTACTCTACAAAAAAAAAAAAATTCATATGCTGTGCCTCAAATTTTGTCTGATATGACCATAGTATTACTATGCACTGACCCAATAATTAAAGCAACAACCCATCGTCTGTGGGTTCAACTTGCGAAGGGGTTGGACACGCTCACAAATGGAGTGGTGTTCGATCTTTGGGAAGACCACTTAGTTGTGGTTCCAGTCGAGGTGTTTGGAGAGGCATCCTACTCCAGGGTGCCTAGGTTAACGCCTAAGGGTAATTGACGGCTCGCCCTGCCCAACATTGGTATCACCTAGGAGGAATGGAGATTTCGCCCTGCCCTTGGATCGTGGGTGAGCTTGACCCCCTTCCAAAAATTTTAATATAAAAAAATAATAATAATAATAATTAAAGCAACAAAATTGCGACAAAAAAACACTGGCCAAAAAAATTGGGACAAAAAAAGTACATCCCAGTTCTAAAAACAAAGAAATAATTAGATTGCAATTTTAGGTTTGGGAAAATTCTAAAAAAAGATAAGGAAATAGGAAAATTCTAATTCAGAGCAGTGAAATAGGGAAATCCCAAATAAGTCTTTTTATACTTTTTTATTATATGATTATAAAAATACCACTGGATTTTTAACAACACGAATATCATAATTCACAATAAGAGTATCTCAATTAACAATAATAGCACAAACAATTCACAGTGTAAATACCTAGTACCTAAATGCTTCTATTATTGTTAATTGAGATACTGTTGTTATGAATTAAGATATTCGTGTTGTTAAAAATCCAGTGGCATTTTCGTAATTACACATTAAAAAAAGTACAAAAAGACTTATTTGGAATTTCTCAATTTCGCTGCTCTGAATTAAAATTTCCCTATTTCTCTTATCTTTTTTTTTTTTGAGATTTTCCCTCTAGGTTTTTGTGATCTACTTTGTAATTGTGGTACTAAGAAGGAGAAGGGCCTCATTGTTTTGTCACTTGCTGTGTGTACAAGAAGGTAGAGGAGGAGGATGCTTGTGCTGCTGTGGTGGTTACACATTTATTTAGTATCATCCATCAATGTTACGGAAAGAAATGAAAGGCATCTTGTTTCTGTTACGTACAATATCCAATAAATTAGTGAGAAATTTTTGTATGAATTTTGTTTGTAACGTCATTTGTGGTTTAATCAATTAAAATATAGTAATTTATGAAATGATTTGATATCTCCTAAATGTAAAGCAGCATATTATAAAATTAAAGATTTCATAATATTTACTTTTTTATTATTTGTAAATTCCTAATTAAGGGATTCATTATTTTAAAAAAAATAAAAATATGAAATACATAAACAGCCAACCAAGATTATTATTAATTGAGTTATTGTATTTTAACTGGGTAGACTGCAAATGACATTATGAATGAAGTTAACACAAAAATTGCTTTAAATTATTGTCGTGATCATTAGTTTGAAGTTAATTATCGCACAGATGCAGGTTCCCTTTGGAGTGCCAATAATTTATGTTTGATGCAATGCAAGTTGGAATGCAGGATTTTATTTATTTTTTGTGTGTTTATTTACTCTCGCTCAAAGTATTGTTTTGTTTTGCAGCATCCTTCTTTTGGATTTTTCTGATTTAGAATTTGCTTCCATTTCTATCTTGCTTACTTTTTCCCCATTATTTATTGAGAAAATATGTACAGATTAATTTCATATAAAAATAAATTAAACGCAAGTTATAAAAAATGACATTTTTCTTACAAATCTTATATATTTGACTTGTAAATAACACAACTCAGCTTGTTATAAAGTTTGTTTGTTTTATTAAATCTGATTTGTAAATTATTAGGGAATTCCCTCCATCTCTCTCACACACGCTTTTTTTTTTTTTTGGCCTGCGATTCTCTCACACGCTTTTACTTTAAAAATAACAATATTCCTGTTTTACTTTAACTTTTAAATATGGTCCAAATGCACCCTCGCTGGAAAGCAAGCAGTTGTCCCCAATTGATACTCATGAAATTAAGACAAGTTTAAGTAAAATTGATAATATATTTTATAATTAAAAAGGTGTGGATTTTGAGATGTATCTTGGTTATTTTTATATATATTTTATACTTATTTAACTATATTTATATATTTTTCTATCCATTAATAATTATATAATAAAAGAGAATTTCGATACAAAAATCCACTCATATAATACCTCTTTTTTTTTAGGAATGTTACGTGATCTAATTGATTTAAGAAGTTAATTGTGTTACTAAAAATCAAAGAAACTAAGCTAATTAATGCAATATAGTAATTAGCCTAAGTTATATTCTATAAGAAGCCTAATAAAATTAGTAAAGTTCCTAAGCAATCTCATGAGCTATAAATTAAGCCAAAAAATTAATTAAGTTGAAAGAAATTTGTTTGGGGCAAAAGTGAATAAATCCTAAACTATTGTTTGTGTTATTTTCTGATTTTTTAATGCAAAATGTAATGTGAATGAAGTGAGATAACAATGAGACATATGTGTTCCTCTAGAGGTTGAGACCAACTATCCTTGTCCACTAAATTTTGGAGTCAAGATTAATTGTAATTAGAGAGACTAACAACTAGCTAACTCTCTAACAATTGGACACTTAACTCATGTGAATCCAATTATCAATAATTAACCATTCAAATCATTGAACTAATTCTCCTATTAACAACCACAACTAAGCATTGCTCTTAGAATTAATTAGACACAACGTAGACAATAACCAACTCGGTTAATATGTAAAATATATTCCAATTTCAAAGTTAGGAGTAGATAATTTAACTCAAATTCAATATGATTTAAAATTAACTAAACCGAAATTAATCCAAATCTATTTAACAAATAAGTAAGAAAACATGAAATCAAAGTGTAGAAATAACAACTCGTAAAAATTCATACAACAATTTTATAGCAGAATTGGATGCTCAAACTCTCTGCTCTGAAGCTCTAGGACTCCAAAAGAAACACAAAGAAATTAGCTACACATCATTTGTAGAACAATTTCAGCAAGCTCCATTGAAAGATTCATGGAGAAGCTCTTTGGACAGCCACCAAAACACTTGTTTTCACTTCTGCCGAATGGGGAAAAAGGAAATGCGTTTGAAGGGTCTGAATCTAAATGGAGAGGTGTGTGTGTGACGGTGATGTGTGGGTGATGAATGAGTGGTGACGGTGCTTGGTGTGTGTGCGTGATTCGGTGGAGAATATTGGATGATGAGTACTGAAGAAGCTGGAGAATGGTGAGCGGAGTTTTGGACATGAATGGGTGAATGTGTGGGGACCAGTGTTTAGGAACCCGGATGGTACCAGCCGGTCCAGCCTGGGAACCGCCAACTCGGTGCCAAAACCGGTCTGGTATGAGGGGTCAACCCAGTCTTTTTTTTTTTTAAAAAATAAAATCATTTTTTTACTTTTTTTTTAAGAAATTTATATTAATAATCCTGAAATCTTCTCTCTCTCACTGATTTAGTCCCGGTTTGGCTTCGGTTTGACTCCGATCTGACCCACTAACCCTTGATCCAATACTCCGACTGATTTAATGACCGGTCCGAGTTTTAGAACCTTGATGGGACGGTGGTTTTTTTCCCCTTGAGGTGATGGATGATTGAACGAATGATGAAGATGATCAATCAATTGTGTCCCCATGCATGTCCCTTTCAGTAACTCTTTAATTAGATATTTTACCTGGGTTATTGGAGCTCCAATTGAGTGGTACAAATCTGCCTTTAAAAACTTTTTTGAAAATTTCCTTTACATCCCTGACAGCATTCTATTCTTTTTTGCAATATAATTCCTATTTTCTTTTTTTTTTCAATTTCTCCTAAGTTTTCCTACATTAAAACCAAACAAAATGTAATACTAAATATCTTCAAATTAAATGTTAGGAATAAATGACAAAAATGTCCATTTTTAGCCAAAATTCCATATTTTCTAAATTAATCCCACATAATTCAAATTTATCCATTTCAATGCAATTTAAACATAATATACTCAATCAATATGAAAACCTCCCAATTGCATGGAACAACGTGGTGACAATATAGAAAAAGAAAGAAACACATCACACTAACGCATAAACGAATGATATAGGCAATATAAAAAGATCAACACCGCAGGCGAAAAATAAATAAATAAATAAAGATATCAACACAACAAGAGGCATGTTCTATATTTTCTTTATTGATGACAGCAATAGAAGAACTCAGAATTTTAATAGATGGAGATTAAAGTTTGGAGATGTAGAAGATCTACAATAAAGATGAAAATGTTCAGTTTATGTTGCTAAACTCTTGTTTTGAATTATTCAACTTGATTATGGATTTGTGAATCACAATTTTATCGTTAATTACTTTACTATTAATTTGTTGATTTAATTGTGCATTTGATTATCCTGAAATAAGAGAAATCTGATTGAGACTATTTTGGTATTATAAATTAGTCTAGACAAAAAGAATTTAGACTGGACCTTTAATTAAAGCGTGTATGATTGAGTATTTAAGCATTGAATAACTTGATTTGCTTGTTGTTAGGATTATGTAAGATATTGTTGTTAGGATCTTATGTTAGAGCTATATTAAGAAAGATTATGTAATTATGTATATTAGCATAGAATTAGGAATTAGAATCAGGTTATGTATGATATTATCTCCCTACCTTTTGTATAAATATGTATATATGAGAAATACAACTTTTTGATTACCTTGAGATTTTACTACATGCTATCAGAGACGGGTTTGAAGAAGAAGAAAGGAGAAGGAAGATGACTATTTCTTTAAGTCATTTTGAAATTTTGGAATATTTCTTTGAGTCACTATAAAATTTGAGTCGTTATGAAATTTTGGACTCAGAGGACTATTTCTCTAAGTCATTCTCAAATTTTGGACTCATTCTTTGAGTCATCTTGATTATGTTCTTTTGGTGTTTGATCATTTGTGAGGCCATTGTTCATCATTGCTTTAATCTCTTGTGAGATTTTTGGAGCATTGTTTGATCTCTTATGAGACATATGGAGTGTTGCTTGGTCCTTTCTGAGGCTGTTTGTTGGAGTATGATTTGCTCTTTTGATTTGTATCATTTGAGTGTAATTGCCCATTTGTTGGAGCATGTATTGATATGAATATTTCATGTTGCTTTTGTTGCCTTTAGTTGTCGTCTACTTTAGTTCTTGGTGAAATTATTCGTTGTTGTTATGGTCCTCCTTCTCTAAAGAAATAGATTATTGGTGGAAGCTTTGGATCTGGTAGTCCTATGGTCATCCTTTCCTTGGTAATTTGATGTCCAAGTTGCTTCCAACTTGAGGGGGAGTGTTAGCATTTTGATGTCCAAGTTGCTTCCAACTTGAGGGGGAGAGTTAGGATTATGTAAGATATTATTGTTAGGATCTTACGTTAGAACTATATTAGGAAAGATTATGTAATTATGTATATTAGTATGGAATTAGGAATGATTATGTAATTATGTATATTAGCATAGAATCAGGAATTAGAATCAGGTTATTTATGATATTGTCTCCCTACCCTTGTATAAATACGTACGGTTTCTATATGAAAAATACAATTTTTCGATTACCTTGAGATTTTACTACACTTGTTAAATATAAATTAAATATACATAGAAGACCTACATAGTTACATTAAGTTTGAATATAATTTAGTCTAATTAAGTATTCACCTAAGACATTAGCTTTTAACATAATTGAAATGTCTTTTAGTAAATCAAAGGATACTATTAGGTAAAAAATAGTCTGACATTAGCAAATATAACTATAAATGTAATTAAGAGAGAAATTAAGCACCGATTAAGATCTAGAATCACCCTTAGCCTACCTAGTCATATTTGATTTTTCTCTTTTTAGTTAGCTTTTATTCCCATCATCAATTTAAATTGTGTTGAGTCAAATTAAGTGACAATGTAAAATCATTGCTTAATTGAATTTTTTGTAGCAAATAATTGTGAGAATTATGCTTTTCCCACTATAAAAAAAACACATTTTTGCACAAGTTAAAATGTAGAATTTGTAGCAGTTAACAAAACGGCTACAAAATCATTTTGTAGCGGTTTTTTATTAAAAATTAGTAGCGATTTCAATAAACTGTTGCAAAAACTACCACTTTGCAACGGTTCAAAAACCGCTACAAAAGTAAAAAAATTAAAAAAAAAATTGCTGAGGTGAATTTCAAAAAAATTTGGGGGAAAATTTTGAAATTTGGCGTCAAATTTTGTAGTGGTTCAAAACGACTACAAAAATCTGGCAGTAAGAAAAAAGATGTAAAATTTGGAGCCAAATCTTTCTAGCGGTTTTGAATGTAGCAAATTTTGTTTTTTTTTAAAAAAAAGGCGCCAGGGTGAGAGCCAAAATAAAATATTTTGTAACGGTTTCAAAACCATTACAATAATGCACTTATTTTTTTAAAAAAAGTTTTATCTTTTTGCGAAATAAGATAAATTTTATATTTTAATTTTTTTAATAATTAATTTGAATGTGATTAAAAGAATCAGAATATTGTGAAAATAGTATAAATTTAATTTTGATATTTATATAATTTATTATGAGATAATATATAATCTTAATTTGTTGTTGTTAATATAAAAATTAATTGTTGGAAGAGTATAAAAAATTTAAATAAGGAGATAATAGTTGAAATTAATAGGGCTCTAAAAAACATAAAGGAAAAATATAAGATAACACATAAAAGCTCATTCCCAAATATCATATATAATGTGAAAAAAAAAATTCTTACAGTGGATATATACTTGATGCTATCATGATATTGTTGAAAAAAAAATTGAAAAAAACGACAAAGAGAATAGAGTGAAAAAGGAGAAATGAGAAAAGAGTGAAGTAAGAATGAAGTGAAAAATAAAGTGGGAATGATGGGTATTTATAGGTATTAATGAGATATTAGTAGCGGTTGACGTAACGTTTTTTGTAGCGGTTTTCAAAACCCCTACAAATGTTTTTTTAATTAATTTTTTGGGCAAAAAAATGTTTTGACTTGTTTATGATTTTCAAGGATGCAGTTTTTAAAACCCCTAAAAATGTTTTTTTATTTAGTTAAAAAATGTTATGACTTGTTCATAATTTACAAGAATGATGTTTTTAATACCCCTACAAATGTTTTTTATATGTTTTTCAAACACTATTCATTTTCATCCCTGCAAAAAAATGCATTGAGAAATTGTTAGTACCATGAAATACATATGATTAAAATACATTTAAATTTAATTGAATTTGTAATAAATTGTAAGTAATGAGAATGCACCTAACCATAGGTAAAGTGTCATCGCCTTCTAAGAAGTTGTTAAAGCTAGTAGGTTCAAAGGGGTTACTCTCATAAGTGATGTTATCATCATCACCCATTTTGTAAAGGTCTCTAGGCTTTAAATGAACCACCATATTCTAATCTTTATGCCTTTCATCCTCGACATAATAAACATGTTAGGCCTCTGACATAAGAATAAATAGCTTTTTGTCTTCTAACTGGCTAGTGTGAATTGGTCGAGATAAATTTACCGAGGTTATACCCAATTCATCAGTCTTTAGACCTCATGAGGTCGTGGTATTAGCCCACAGACACTTGAAGAGTGTGACGGTGAAACGACCTTAGTAATTTACTTCTATTACATCAACAAGCTTGCCGTAATAAGGGGTGCCTCCAAACTTCATATTGCCGTCATTAGTACCTACATAACTCCTTGTGCCAAAGGTACTATAAATATCCGAGTTTTAGGTTAACAGACCTTGATCTCGTGAAACCGTGTAAAACTTGAACTATTCACATTGTACACAGTAAACCTTGTCGCATGTTCAAGCAAACCCATTGTGAGGGCTCTAAAATTTGGTAAGTGTAGGTTGTAATCACTGAGGATTCGGTGTGCAAACCAACTTGGGAATTCTCTGTGGACCTTTTTGTCAATTTTGGAAGATGTTTGTGTATAAACCCTGAGTTGCCGCTTTACATGGCTTATGAATTCCCTGCAAGTAGTAATTATGTAAGCGACAAAGACAAACAAGATATATAACTGGTACGTAAGGCAAGATGTGATGATTTAATTCTTACCTAAGGTAGGGTTCGACTTGAGTACAGTTAATCAATACATGTCTATGTGCCTATAGCTTTTCAGTAGCAATAAGCTTGAAATTCTCACCCCCTCTAACTCATTCACCAACATAGGATATTGACAACCCAACATGAAATGACCCAGGTTCGAGAAATCACCTACACTAGACGGTTGATTAAAAGAAGTCTCAATATCATCAGTGTATCTTGAACAAAAGTAGATGACCTCATCCTCTAAATAACCTTCAGTTACAAAACCTTCTGGTCATGCCTTATTCCTTACATAAGTTTTCAATTTCCTGAGAAACCTATTTGTTTATTAACAAATATAAATAAATAAGTAAATAAATAAGGAGAAAAAGTAATGGGGCCATCACATACATGGAAAATAAGTACATCTCCATAGGATACATCCAGTGATATTGAACTGGCCCAGCTACCTTTATCTTGTGAACAAGGTGGATTGTTAGGTGAACCATGATAGTTAAAAGGATGGAGGAAAAATTATATCCAAATGACAAAGAGTGAGGATGATTTTGTGTTGCAATTGATTGAACTTCTCATGTATCAAAACCTTCAAACACAATTTTCGGAAGAAAGAGCATAGCTCGACCAAAACAATGGATACATCTGGAGGCAGTGTACTCTTAATGCCAATGGAAGCAACTGTTGCATCAAAACGTGTGAGTCATGACTCTTCAGCCTAGCAATCTTTCGAGAATGCATGTCAATACAACATGAAATGTTACTTGAATACCCATTTGAAACTTTTATTTTCTTCAAAGCTGCCAAGAAGATTTCCTTGTTTGGTTTTGTAATGGTGAACTTTGCCTGCTGAAATTTGTCATTGATCTAGACATGCATCTTCATGAACTACTATTACCTGCAAATCTTTCCTCGCTTACAGATGATCCTTTGACTTTTCAGGTTCATTAAGCATCGTGTATAACACATTATCACACACATTTTTTTTAATATGCATTACATCCAGACTGTGCCAATGCAAATTCATTTTCCAATATAGAAGACTGAAGAAGATGCTTATCTTCCGCCATTGTTGGAATTCTAAATCAAATGTCTTCTTACTTTTTTACCCCACTTGTGATTCTCTATCTTTTTTTCCAAACTCAAACTGAACATCATGTAGCTGCTGCAAAATATCTACACCAGATAAAATTGGAAGAGGTCCTCTTTTTTCTTGTTCAACATCGAAACGATTGCGTTGCAATCTAAATTTGTGAGTACCATCGAGAAACTTCTTATGACCCATAAAACACCACTTTCTACTGTGGGGAAGCCAAATTGCGTCAGAGTCCAAATTGCAAACTGGGTACGCCTTTCCAGTATGAACATTCCAACCAGATAAGGTTCCCAACCAGTGAAGTCACTTATTGTCTACATCAATGCTGCACGCAAGTTGAGTAGGCTCTTATTGTACGCATCATATGTCTTGATGCCCTCATTCCACAGATCCAACAATTCTTGAATGAGAGGTTGGAGGTACACATCTATATCATTACCCAGAGCCCTTTTCCCTAGAATGATTATGGACAAAATGAAGGAGCTTTATTTCATACACATCCACAAAGGCAAGTTGTAAAGAACTAATACAACAGGCTAAATACTATAACTTGTGCTAAGATTCTCAAATGGATTGAATCCGTCAGTCGCCACAGTTAGTCGGACATTTCTAGGGTCGGTAGTGAAATTAGGAAAATCTATATCAAATGACTTCCAAACTTTTACATCTCGTGGATGTCTTAACTTACCGTCTTCATTTTGTTCGACACAATGCCACCTCATGTGCTCAGCTGTTTTAGATGACATAAATAACCTCTGTAGATGAGGATTCAAAGAGAATTATATGAGAATCTTTGTAGGCTTCTACTTTTGCCTTTTTTCCTTCTTAACATTTTTGTACCTTGATGCTTGACACCGCTTACACGTGTTTAGGTTGGCATCATCTTCCCAGCAGTACAACATACAATCATTCGGACACGCATCAATTTTTTGGTTGTTCAATCCCAATCTATTAATAATC
>JBAGKO010000011.1:18021697-18034443 GCA_037177275.1 Acacia concinna | reverse complement strand
TTTCATCGAATGTAGAACAATTGCGTGGAAATGAAGAAAAAGGGATGAAGGTGTTGATCTCAAGAGCAGAGTACTTGTGGTTGGAGGATTCAATGAACCTCACATCTGTATGGGAGGGCCCCACTTTCATCATGTTCCAAAATCTTAAGCGGTTATTTGTGATTAGATGTAGAAGATTGAAGTGCATGTTCCCAAGCACAGTGATCAGAAGCCTACCATGTCTGGAGTATCTAATTATTAAAGAATGTGAAGAGTTGGAGGAAGTGATGCCATCATCATCATCATCAGAAGAAGAAGAGCATAATCACTTTCCCAATGAATCCTCTAATTCCTCATTGTGCTTCCCAAAACTTTGGTATCTTGAAGTCATTCGATGCAACAAGTTGAAATGGCTCTTCCCCTCTCTGCCCTCTACTATACTTCCTCCTCAGTTGAACTCTCTGTGGATTAACGAGTGCTGTCAATTAAAAGGAATTTGTAATAGTGAAGTTGAAATCCATGAGGAAGGCTTCTACTTCAACTTACTTCCAAAGCTGAGATTTGTTGATGTTAAGGATTGCCCCAGCTTCTCTGAAACCACACTTGCTTCTCTTCAAACACTTGCACGCTGGTACGCCTATTTATCCTATCCACACCTACCCATACACATATTTCGATCACTTTACACCATTTTTTGTTCTTTGTAATTTCTTTTTTCCCCCTCTCTGTTGTGATATTCTTTGCTCAAATGATAAATTTTGGCATGGCACACCTTACAAAATTTACAGGGAGAATTATATTATTACAGTAAAGGGCCACAATTCAGTCCCAAATTAATTATTTACAATGCCTTGAAATTTAGGGCCCATGCATGCATGCCATAATTGATATAAAAATCTTAGAATAAGTACAAAATGAAGGAAAATGTGTTTTGAGACATGGTGCATGTTTTCCTCAAATTTATTATTGTTTACTTTGCAAAATGTCTATTATTGTAAATTGATTTTGATACTATAATTTTTCCCATATTGTTACAGGAACTGGAGGATGGAGTATGAATTCCTAAGAATGTGAGGATGATGCGATTCTTATTATGAGGATGGCTTGAGATTGTGTTAGCCTCTACTTCATGTAATGTAATTAATAATGAAGGAGTCACCATGTCATTTATTATATGAAGCGCAATAAAGTCATTTCTGTTAATTTTGAAATCTCAAATAAGTGCATTTGGAATTGTCTCTTTTTTTAACGTACTCATTTCAATTTTTAACAATCAACAAAGTTATTTAACTTTCTTATACAATTTTTTCGCCTAGTGAATTCTCGACGTAATTAATCACTATAAATAAGAGGAATGGACCACATAAATTAAAACTATGATGAGTTTGAGCAGTCCAAATTGTATTCTTCACAAAATTTTTAATTTCAGCACGTCAACAAAGTCAACGAAATTAAAGAAAGACTCAAATACCAATTAATTCTATCAATTTAATAAAACAACAAACACCACTGATCTTGAAACAAACTACAATGGAAGTAAATAAACAAGAATATCACATGACATTTGTCTACAGATATCGAAATCTTTAAAATAGTGTTGCCAAGTCCAACAAGGTTTAAAAAAAGACAAAAGTCATATATATACAAATCAAAATTATTTCATTGCATTATTTAATTTTTAAATATAACACGCAACAAATTACCTTCAGGTAGGCCAGTGTTCAATTACGCACATAATATATAAATGGCTTATGGAATAAATTTGTCTCAAAAATTTTTACTAAAAAGCAATATTATCTTAAAAGATTTTTCAGGTTCAATGTCATTCTGAAAGTTTTAAATCGTATCAATATTGCCCATACTGTTAAAAAATAACAGTCAACAATATAGGACAAAATTACTATATTTTGAAATTTCAAACATGACATTATATTGAACCTCAAAAATTTATGAGACTATTACTCTTTAGATAAAACTTGGAGGATAAATCTACAATTATCCCAACATGCACATATATGTTTGTACTTGCATACATATATACATATACATGTATGTGCATATGTTTACAGTTTCAAATTTACTATTTCCTATGAGTGGAATATCATAAATCGTATAAAATGGCATTGTTAATAAACCATAAATAATACTAGTAAGAATCAGTGAAATACATGAACTTCCATATATTTTTATAAAATTTAGGGGTTGTTTGGTATGAGGGATTTGGAGAGGAGAGGAACTGAGAGAAAATTTTTATGACTTAGATTTTAAAAAATTAAAAAAAGTAGGATTGAAAGTTCTTAATTAATTTTCTTACCCTTTTATTTTACTTTTTATTTTAATTAAAATTTTATAACTCCACTTCTCTAAGTTTTATAAAATCAACTCATAACAATTTTTCCTCCACCCTTTCCCTCCTGCCAAACATACCCTTAGCCTTATATTAGATGGAGAGGGAAACAAAAGGTAAGGAAAAGATAAAATTAGTTGAAGAAGAGAAAGGCATACAAGTAACCTTGTTTGATTATATTCCTTGTTTCCTATTTTTTAAAACAGTTTTTAAAAACAAGTTTTAAAAATAAAAAACAAAAAAATATGTTTAGATAGTTGTTTTTTTAAAAAATTGTTTTTCAAATGATATGACAATAATTATTATTGGTAGTGTATTGCCAATAGTAAATAAGTGATAGCTTCAAAAAAAAAAAACAACTAAAAACTTTTTTTAAAAAACAACTTTTTGTTTTTTTTTCTTGTTTTTAAAAATAATTGAGTAAAAATAACCTTCTAAATAAGTTTGTTGTTTTTTACATTTTAAAAACCAAAAAAAATCTGTTTTAAAAAATAATATAAAAAAAGTTCATATCTTCTCTTGTTTTTATAGTAAGAAAAAAATAATAAAAGAATGGAGTAAAACAAAAGGTAATTAAGAGACCAGCATGTATTTTTTTTATAAACTGTCTTTTCGTTTTGAATGAAAAAGATGTTATTCAAAATTGCTTCAAAGAAAATACATGGGGCCCCACATTTTTCAATATTATTATGATTTGTATTTTATTCTTGGGAGAATTCTATTTAAATATTTTCTGAAATTCAAAATCCCAAATCAGTCCTATTACCCATAAAAGTAATGGGTTTATTCATAAGAGTATTGAAATTTACAACTCAATTTTATGAAAAATTACTGATTTGGCATTTTAAATTTCAGAAGGTATTTTAATAGAATTCTCCCTTTATTCTTCTAGTTTTTTTTTATATTTTTCCAAATATAAGAAAAAGACATTTTCTCTCAACTCATTTAAACTTTTTGTTATTAAAAAAAGAAAAAGACATTTTCTCTTATCCATTTTCTTCCTTATCCAAACAAATCATAAGAGAGTAAAATAATATTTATAGATGTTAAAGTCTTAAACAAAATAAAATTGAAATCTCTTGAACAGTATGAATCCATAATCATATTGAAAATATATTTTAATAGTCATTAGTCCGTGGAGGAAGAAAACAAGCAAACAAACGCAATTTAATGGGATATCGTCCACTATTAAAAAAAATTGGATATTGTCTAATGAAAATAAAGAGTTTCTAAAAAAATAAGTGTCCAAACAAGAAAATAAAATTATAATAAAATTCCATGGATGAGGAGACCTTTGAAAAGGCCTTAGCTTAAGCCTTTGCATGCATTTACTAATCAGTTTTTCATTTATAAAATGAGAAAAGACACATAAAGGTCACTAATATATGAGAATATCAAAATGGTTCCTTAAAACAACTTAGTCCTTACAAAATTTTTAGGCACTATTTTAGAAATATTACCTTCTATCTTAAATATAAGACCTAACTGATTTTTTAAAAGAATCATAAAAAAGTTAATTAAATTACATAAAAACATTTAGATTTATCATTCTTTTAAAAAAAAATTTGTGTATTTTATAAAATAATATATAATATAATGATACACAACATATTATATGATTAGGTAACTTATCTAACTTCATTAATCTCTCTAAAAAAATCAATTAAATATTATATTTAAGACTAGAGAGAATAATTTTTTTTTTTGTGGTATTAGTTATCACTCCTTGCGCTGTGCTCATCATTTAAAGACTTAAAAGTTATTAAATTGTTGTGACATTTATATTCACAACAGAATTTCACCAAAATTAGTTGTTATTGTCTTAATTGTGGTCATTTGTTTTCCAAATTGACGGCACTTAATTTTATTACAAAATGATATCAACAATCTAAAAGAAAAGATTATGAGCACATGTGGGGTACATGTAAACTGAGTAATGACACCATTAGCAGTAATATTTTTCAATATGAACATTTTGATTGGGTTTGATAAAATGGGAAAACATTATTTTTTCTGTTTTCTTTTCTTTTTTTTATATCTCTGGGTCATTTAAAGCCAAAATTAATTATTCCTACAAAGAATAAACAGAAAAAGTATTTTCAATTTTTTCCCTCAATCAAGACCCAATCTGATAGCACTAGCTACGGAAGATAACTCTTTCTTTACATGATAACTAAAATATGCACAATGTGGAGTATTACATAATGCCAAGAGGCGAAAATGATCATCGACAAGAGGAAGATATGTGCATATATGATTTATAGATTTTTCTTGAAACTTGATGTCTCATTAACATGATTCAATGGTTGACGGGTGATACTCACATGATATTACACAATGCCTTCTTTCTCACAATAATAACCCAGAAACTGGGAAAAAAGATAGAGCATCACAAAACCATCAAGACACTACGCTTGACATGACTGCACTCTGGTTCTTGCATTTTCAGATGATGTCACTTTATTTCTTGCATATCATCTTCACTTTTCCAGACGACATCCTTCAGAGTTGTCGATAGATTTTTGTATAACTGCAAACAGGGGAACGAGCAACAATTTGTTTCAGTTACATCGATAGATCGTGTGTACAGGTGCGCATGTAAGTATGGTTTGATAACATACCAAGTAAACTTATATTTGTATTCCAGAAAGAAGTATGATCGTATCACTAATACCTTATTTTAATCCTTCATAAATGAACCATTTTCAAGTCAAATATATGATTTTCATTCTTATTGTATTATCCCTTGGTCAAAAGAACAGTCTATCAGTAAAACATGGCTCTACTTAATGTTTCATTGATCCAATGTTAAAAAAGATAGTTATCACAATTTGGTCTTGAGATTGGCTAAAATAATTGTTGATAAAACTCACTCCAAGACCATAGTGGTGGATTCTTTGAAAGAAATGGAGTCAAATAATTGAAGTTGGTAAATATCTCTCAAGGGCCAAATTTAACTTGTATTTTTAAGAGACATAAATAATAATTTGTTCTATTATTTTATAAAAACGGAGCTTACAGTTGTGCTTTGAACAGAAAAATCTGAGGATAAAACTATGTAAAGCAGAGGCTTCATGTGAAATGAATTTTTAACTAAAAACCTTAGAATTAATTAATAGTGAAGCTTACTACTCCTGCATGCACAGGGCTTTCTCTAAGTGAGTTATAAAAAAAAGAAAAGAAAAGGGTAGAAATAGGGAAAGGAGAATCATTTTTCATAGAAGTTATTCTGATCAATATATGACTGAATTATTAAACATCAATAAAAATTACTCATATGATCCTAAATGTAGGACATAGTTCGTAGTGCAAATTGCACTCTAAACTAAGTTCTAATACATTACGAACTAGGTATTACGTTTGTAGTGCAAATTGCATTCTAAACTAAGTCCTAATGCACTACCAACTAGGTATTATGTATAGGACTAGAAGTAGTATTTCACATTTCATAATTCTGTTGACTAATTTAATAGCACATAAGAATTTTTGCAAAAAGATTGTTACAGGCATTTCAAATTGGCTAATTGTGATGGCAAACACCTAATAGAAGGAAAAACCACTTAAATTATAGCAATTAATCAAGGACTTGGTCAATAAAAAAAAAATCAAAGAGAAAGAATATTATACCTTGTAGAACTCCAACGTATCACCTTTTGCTTTTCTCACCTCAACCATGTGAAGAGAAGGTGCCACTTGAAATACCTCATTAAAAAATAAAACACCATAACCATCACACTAGACAAATTGTGCTACACTTTACTATATAACAAAAGCTCATGTTATATACCTCTTTGGCTACATTGCGATTTCCTTTCCGTCCAGCCTTTACATTTTCTAGCCTCATCTATGGGTTCAAATAAGTTAAACTGATTGTAGATCAAGTTTTATTTGTGTGTGACCTCATAACAAGTTTTGGTTACCTTGTAATTTTTCTTTTGCACATCGAAACCAAGAGGTTTTGAGGCTTCTTTAATCTTGTTGATTATCTCATTGGCCGGACATTTTGATGCGCTTGTTTTCCTTTTAAATCTGTAAAATAATTCACATAAGAATAAAAAATTAAAGGGTTAAATTGCAAATTTGCCCCAGAAGTAAAGGCCCTGGAGCAATGTTGCCTTGGAAGTTTTTTTTGCCTTAGACGTTTTAAAACAAAGCAATTTTGCCCCTCCATTAACCTAAAGTTAAGTTTGACTTTGACCGTTGACTTTAACTTTTTTCATTTTTAAGGCTTACGTGGATGATGACTTAACTAAGGTTTTAATCCAGATGGCAGTGGATAAAAATAAAAAAACAAAAACAATCCACATCTATCCACTGATATTCATTTATTATCTATAAATTAGTTTGATGTGGCAGTTCTCTATGTCTAGCTTCAAGCAAGTTAACCATTTTTTATTTCTTTAAATAATAAATTAATATCTGTGGGTAGATGTTAATTTTTTTTCTTTTTATCCACTATTACCTGGGCTGAAACCTTAACTGAATCATCGTCCACATAAGCCTTAAAAAAAAGTTAAACTTAACAATCAATATGCATTTTTGCCTCACTTTGACCATTAAGTTCAACTTTTTTTTATTTTAAAGTGAGGTAAAAATGTGCATTGACCTTTAAGTTTAATTTTTTTTATTTTTAAGGCTTATGTTGATTATGACTCAGCTAAGGTTTTAGCCCAAGTTACAGTGGATAAAAAAGAAAAAATAAAAATAAGATTGACATCAACCCACATATATTAATTTATTATTTTAAAGAAATAAGAAAAATGGTTAACTTGCTTGAGGCTGGACATAAAGAACTGTCACATTAGAGTGATTTATAGATAATAAATGAATATCAGTCAGTAGATGTGGATTGTTTTTGTTTTTTTTTTATTTTTATCCATGCCACTTGGATTAAAACCTTAGCTAAGTCATCATCTACGTAAGCCTTAAAAAATGAAAAAATCAAAGTCAACGGTCAAAGTCAAACTTAACGGTCAAACTTAACTTTAGGTTAACGGAGGGGCAAAATTGCTTTGTTTTAAAACTTCTAGGGCAAGATTGAGACCAAAACAACTTCTAGGGCAACATTGCTCTTGAGCCTTTACTTCCAGGGCAAATTTGCTACTTAACCCAAAATTAAATAGTTTTCAATCAATAAGTTTCATGTTATGCTCAAGTTGATCTATATCAAATTATGGCTTTCACAAAAGTTAAGTAGTTCCTTTATCTATCCAGAAAAGTTGCACAAATACCATATCACATTTACATTAATTCAAATGATTGTATATTTTTCCTATTGTTGTATCACTTGGAAAATGCATAGTAAAAAGGGACTAGACTAATGCAATTGTATGATTGGGTTCAAGTACAATATATTATGACCAGATTAATCAGTTTGCTTCTATGAATTTCCTTGACAATAATTTTAGTAACATATACTTGAGAAGCAGAACGAAAGAAATGGGTGTTTATTCAAAGAAATCAACAACTCCATAACAATATATCACGTGAAGTTGTGAACCTGCTTTATATCAAATAAATTTTCAAGGTTCAACCCTTTGGACATGGAGATTAAGTCAAATGCATTCATAGGTGTTCGTTGTTCTTCTTTCTTCTCTGTTACGTGGTGCTCCTGTGAACATGAAAAACTCAATTATATTAGATTGCCATTACATAACTGATAACTGACAGAATCCAATACCATAATCAGCTTCAACATACTTCATAATCTTTAAAGACAGCTTTGACATCATCAATATAATGTTGGCCTCCCCTTTCTCATAAAAACGGGTGGCTTGTAATCTTTCTTAAACCATTCGTCTTCTAGAATCTCCAGTATTGTGATAGGCTGCCATAGAGGGTAAATCAGAAATGCAGACCATTAAGCACCTAACATATTTCTAAAATAGTAAAACACAATAAGGCCGGATGTTAATTCCCCATTTTTCTCTCATTTTTTCTTTCCTCTGCTTCTGAAAGGTCTACCTTTACTTTCAGGAAAAAAGATATATATATATATATATATATATGTATGTATATGTATATGTGTGCTTTTGTGCACTAGATGAAACAGATAGAAAGTCGAATTCTTTTTCTTACAGTTGCTGGGTTTGGATCCACGAATTCGAGTGATCAACTTCCTGGCACTAAAAGAAAGCCAAGTGGGCAAGTAAATTCAGCAGCTGAGATCTGTGGATCACGAAAAAGAACGTAATAAACAGAAACTTAGGGGTCAACAGGAAGATTGTGCAGAAGAAATCACAGATGCTCACTTTTTTATACAGGTTCAAAAGATTAGGTTCATCAAAAGGCAGGTAGCCTGCAAGCAATACAAAGAGAATCACCCCACATGACCATAAATCTGCCTTGCCCCATCATAGCCTCTATCAGTAATGACTTGTTTAGAAAGAATACATATTATTATCGTGGAATACATAACAAAGTAGTACGGGATGTTAGTTATTTGCACCTCAAGAGCGACATAATTTGGAGTTCTACATGTAGTATATATGTAGCAGTTCATCATCCTGTCAACACATCATATTGTAAGATGCATCATTACCTCTTAAAAACTTAGAAACTGTTATCAAGACTAATGTACATTAGCATTCTGAGCATATTGAACAAAGAAAAGCAAACCTTTGAAGGCAAAGAAACATAACTACCTTGACTTATTGGAAGAGAGCACTTAACCCAAAATCGGAAACTAAGATTTCCAGAAGCATCCAATAGCAAATTTTATGGCTGAAAGAATTTTGTTGAATAAGAATGAAAAGTTGAAAACTATGTAAGAGATTCTTTCTTCTGACATCAAAGTGAAACTGTTCTGGTGAGACGAGAGAATAGGCCCTACCTTTATAAGCTGCTGGAATTACCTACGTGCTTCACTTTCTCTCATCCGTCCATGGTTTAACTTCAACAAAAAGTCCATTAGATTATATGCATAGCATGTTTTCCTCTTCAACAGATTGTCTCTATTTTATTCTTTTCCTCATTAATGTTCTTGAGCGAATCAAACATAGAAGGAAATGAAAAAACAAAAAAACTAAATAAATGGTAAAAGTAAAGACTTGCTTACAATTTTGTTAAAGAGCTCTCCACCAGTCACAAAAGCCAATACAATGTATATCTTATTCTTGCTTCTCATGACCTGAAAATAAATCATGTAGTTCAGCATTACAGAATATCACAAATGGAATATAGCAACAACGTAAACAGAACATTGAGAATACCTATCATCAAATCTCCATCAATTACAGTTTGTTTGCTTCTCTAAAGTCCCAACTGGGGCCAAATGCAAGATGGAGGGCAAACATATCATAACTATTAACCAATTTGAAAATGGCCAAGAGGACTCTATTTCCTTTTTCCCTTTATTTCCAACAGAACTCCAAACTATGGGTAAGCAGGAATTAATTTGTTAAAATTTTTGTTTTAGATAGTTTTTTTCCTATATATGACCATAGATCATTATGAAGGAGGCCTTTGGAGGAGTTAGTGCTAGACAGCTAGCCTGGGCAAGATGTCATATTTCATTCATTAATTTTTGTAAATGGACTAATGATTTTGTATGACTAATGCAAGAATTCAGACTAAAGGCTATTCATCATATCAAAATTAAGTTGATATAATGCCACTAAAAGTTAATGTCAGCCTAAAAAAAGGCTTTTAAATTTAAATTTGAAAATTTGTTCAAAAAAGTAAAGGAAAATGCACCCTTTATTGGTGCATCTTTTATTCTTTGATTTTTTTAATTTGTTAATGACTTATGATTTTGCTTTTGAAACTGAACTTATGAATGAAGTTGTGTACCTTAAAGTGTTAATATATTTCAGTTCAACGTTTACATGGATATTCATTCTAATTTAATTCGTTCACATTATGTTGCTGCATATATTAGAGGGCGAGCAAGTATCTCTACTACTAATTCATTTCATCAGGTTCCACCATTAAAAAAAGAAAAACAGCAATGTTAGATTCTCATGTTTGGTTGGCTAGAAATTTAGAGAAGATTGTTTTGCAAAGATGAAAACATATAGATAGTGGATTGAAAGAATGAGGAGAAAGAATCAAATGATCTACAAAAAAGTGTAGAGTTGCAAAGACGTATTTTATAGTCTAGAAATTTTCATTGAAAGTAGACAAGAAATTTATTATACAATAAATCTAAAAGATGGTTAGAAAAAATATTTTGAGAAAATTATATTGAGGTCCTAAGTAAGGGAAAATATATTAAAGAGTCTCCAAGATAAGAAAATACTACTATCAGATCCATAAGATAAGAAATATATTATTGTCAAGTCTTCATTAACAACTTCAGAGTTGTTAATGACACTCCTGAGGTTGTTAATGACAACCGTAGGGGTTGTTAATGGGGTTTTCATTAATAATTCCAGGGGTATCATTAATAACTTTGAGACCTGACAGTAATTTATTTATATCTGGGATCTCTTTGACGTATTTTCCCACGTCAACATAATTTTCTCAAATATTTTCATTCTGGTCTTCAAATTCGTTCAAGTGACAATTGTTGATGTTCATGAACGTTTGTTGACAAGTGATTGAGTTTGTAAACAAGATTTTTCTTCACAGTTAATAATATTCCATAATCTCTCTATTTTTTGGGTCAATAACCCCCTCACTCTGTTTTGCTCTGTTGACAAAGAAATAATATTTCTTGTCGAGTGGAATGAACAAAGCATTTGTTGGTGGGTTTGGCTCAGAAGCAACTCTTTTGTTTGTTGACAATTCTTTTCCTTTTTTCTTTTTTGTTAACAAATGTTGAAAACTCTATCATTTCTAAATGGGAAAGGAATGAACGAAGCATGTTTACTTCTTCAACAGTTTGTGCCTACTGATTGAATTGGGTGGAATGAACGAAGTGTTTTAGGCTCATAAGAAAATCTTTCACATTCGAAGGACAGAGAATCAGAAACGAGACCCTTTAGTAACCGTAGGACGATGTTGTGAGACATCGAATACGCCCAACCTCGTTTTGCAGCTAAGTATACAAAGTGGAACAAGTTGTTTATTTCTGATTCCATTTATCATCAGTTCAGATCTTGATCTTTGATTATGAACCTGCCCAAAGAATATACGAGATTTCAATTCCTAAGTAAATTATATTAAATTTATGATATTATTTTAACTTGTATATTCTCTGTTTTGCTCTGTTGTGCGCTTTTTTACAGAGGAACTAACTGGGAGCAATTTTATAGTGCTTATATAAAACTGGCCTTGTTTGTTGACAAATTTTTGGTTTTGTTAATAGCAAACTTGTGTTTTCTAATTTGAGTAGTTTCATATTTGAGAGAGCTAGTGGAACTCTCAAAGCTTCCTAAAGATTGGAATTAGGTCAATTACTTTGTTTGAGGCTGAACCAATATTATTGTTGAGCGTGTTTGTTTGGAATTAGGTCAGTTTTTTTTTTTAAAAAAGGGAATATTTCACTACACCTCTAATGAGGACTTTTTATCATTAACCTTGAGGTCTATAATCAAGAATTGATCAAGGATTGCTATAGGCAGATCTAGGATCATTCTCTCTTCTCGAGGAGCATTTTATTGATACCTAAGTAATCTAAATATCATACAAATGCAAAACATTTAATCACTGCAAAGTGGTAGTCTTTACAGCAGTTTATTGAAACTGCTATAAATTAGTAACAGTTTTTGACGAATGAGTAAAACCGCTACAAAACATTTTGCAACAGGCGATTTTGTAGCGGTTTTGTTAACCGATACTACAATTATTTGTAGCCGTTAAAACCGCTACAAAATCTATATTTTAATCACTCCAAATGTGTTTTTTTTTTTTGTAGTGTAAGACATTAGATATGACATGTCTTAGCCATATAGGATAGTTTTGCCCTTCTCATCCATTTTACAAACGCATTTGTCATATGTAGTTGTTTTCTTCTCTGATTCCTTTATGATTAGTTGAGTTGTTGCTCTCTTATTATGAATATTCCTAAAGAATATACAGACTTCAATTCCTAGACAAATTATATTCATTATATTAACTTATATTAATTGTAAGCTCATTGATGAGATTCCAACTGAGTTAAAACATGTTTCCTCATTTTTATATCACGCGGCAAATGCGTAGTAAAAAGGGATCAGACTAATGCACTTGTATGATTGGACTCAAGTATAACATATTACATATTTTATCATTCAATGAAATCTGCAGTCCCCTAAAAAGGTGCTCTATATCAAACAAATTTTCGAGGTTCAGAACTTTGACCATGGAGCTTATTAAGTCAAATAAATGCATTCATAGGTGTTGGTTGTTCTTCTTTCTTCTCTGTCACATAGTGCTCCTGTGAAAAATGAAAAACGCCGTTATATATATATATATATATATATATGATAGCCATCACGTAACTGACAGAAGCCAGCACCATAATCCTCTTCAACATACTTCGGAATATGTCACATAT
>JBAGKO010000011.1:17918836-17930751 GCA_037177275.1 Acacia concinna | reverse complement strand
AATGGGAAATTTGAATGTTCATAGTTAGTTAGCTCATATAAGTAAGCGTGGAAATTGCAATTGTATTATTCAAATATGATTTGGACAAATGTTAAGCCGTTGAATATATGCAAGTGAAAAGTTCATCTTCTCTCCACAAACGAGTGATCCTCCTTTATTTATATTTTCTAAATAAAAATAGACAGCTTAATTATATTTATTTTAATTTAATTGTTATGTTTTCAATAACTGTTTTTTAGTGAATATAAAATTTTAAAATAAAGTTATTACTCTTTTTGCTATAAAAAATAAATTTTCTACTTAAAAACTAAAAATGAAAAATTTTAAATATAATGTGAAAAATCTAATTTAGTCACGGATATGTCATCTCTTAATTTCATAAAGTAGTCGAGCTTTAGTTTTACGAGAGGACTTGCTCCCAAAGCTAGAAGGTAAGGTAATGCATTGTTTAGCTTTGAATTTGCATATATCCAACATTAAGGACCCATTTTCTAAAGCGGAAATTTTGGGCAACTGCATGCTTTGTGCACCTAAATGACCTGCTAGAATAGTATCATAGTGAGTTCATTTATTGGTTGTTTATGTTTTAATTTTGTGCCATACTAAACAAGGATTATATTTGTAAATTAAAAGTTGTTAATTCAAAATTGTTTATTAGTTGAGTAAATTTTTCATAAATTGTGTGCTTATGAATTGTGGATTAATCAGCTTACTTGTGGTTAAATTGCTATTGTATACACAATTATTATATTGTACTTGTTTTCAAGTGTAATAAGGGACTAGTGGAAAACAAAATGGATCATTAAGAAGAAACAAACTTTTACATTGGTAGTAACATCAACCACTGTAAAAGGGACAGAAAGGGAGATTTTTGTATGTGTGATAAGTCACATTCTTATATGATTAATTGTGATATTTTATATGTGAAATAAGACAAATTCAATAGTTAATATACATTTATAGCATTTAATTATGATAATATGTATATTAGGGTCTTTTATAAAATTTATGTGAAAATGTTATAAATGTTGCATTAGTAGTTATTTTATTATGAGAATTCATTTAGAATTATTTTTAGCATTTAAAAGAAAGTAAAGGAATTAAAGATGGAAAGGAATCAAATAGCAAATAGGGACACAAGTGGAATTTCATAAAGATAAGGGATTTTCGCAGCTAAGTAAATGGACCCAAACAGACCCGACCCATAACTCTTAGATTCATTATCCACACCCATCAGCTCGAGCCCGTGATCTAGATAGCTTGTGATTTTGGGAGCGATCGGATTCTGTCCCTTCCATTCATCCATACACTTCCATTCCAGACCCATTCATCCCTATTTTTCCATTCCATTCCATATCTCCTGACACCTTGGCTTCATTCCATTCCACCTCTCTTTCGACCACAATTCGATTCCATTATCTCTTCCTCCCGTCTTCTCTCATCCTTCTAGATTGGTGACAACGTCTTCTCCATCTCTCGGCCTTGTCTGAAGCTCATTCCGGATGTTGTTCTGCATCTCCGATGAGTTTGATGGCTAGAGACGGAGAAGATGCCGTCATGGATCGATTCTTCATGGTGAGCAGCTGATTCTTCATCTCCGGTGAGTTGGAACAACACCTGAGCTGTGAATTGCAAGGGAGTTCGGTTTTCTGAGTAGGTTTTGTATTAGATTTCTCTTTTGAACTTTTGGTTGTAAGTGACGAAGTTAATCTGGTATGTAATTGGTCTATACTCCTTCTCTATTCAGTTGTATGGTTAAATTCGGTTTAGACATTCAGATGGTAATCTTCTAAATCTTGAGTAGCTAGCAACCGTTTTCTAAGCTCTGATTGAAGGTAGAATTGGTTGTTGGTGATTGATTCATGAGCACAGTCAGTTGACTTGCTCTTAAGAAGTGGCTGCTTGTTTTTAATTCGCGTTAGCTATGCAATTGAACAGGAGAGGCTACTTGATTTAGTATACAGTCGAGCTCAGATTTGTTGAAGGCTAGGAAGGAGGAGTTACAACTCATAGGAAGCTCATTCACCATTAATTCATCCTCTCATTTGCTCCATTTGCTGCTGCCATCTTCATCCATTTAGAATAAGAAAAATAGCTAAATATTAGGCTCTTTGTTGATATGACGTAGGTTTACCATTAGACTATAGATAGCTTACTTTTCTTTGATTTTAGGATACCGTTGACAGGAAGCCTTAATTGTTGAGGTTCCCCTAGCAATCTTGTGGCCTACAAAAAATAAAATAAAATTCTAACACCATTTACTTTGAGTAGTTTTTGTTTTTCTAGTTGTGATTTTCTGTTTTGTAGTGTTTCTTGTGTTTCATTTTGCTTCGAGTAATGCTTGGTGTGCTTACTTGTATTCTGGGAATTGGTACTGAAATTGCAATGTTCTTTGCTGAAAATATGAGCTGCAATGGGTGTGGATACTTTTGAACACTTGCATCTTGTGTCATTCTGAACATTTGTGAATATGGTGATTAAGTGACTGAACAAGTGATTTCTTTTTATCATTGATACATCTGTCACTCTTTACTCATGATCTGGTCCTGGTTTTTCTTCATAAATCCGTGTGCTAAATTTGGTGGAATTCTACCTCAGTATCAGACTACAGAGTGTGTATCTGAATTGCATTGGCATGTGAGGTATCTGATTCAGAATTTTTTTCTGCTTGATTCTTGTTTTCTGGTTACTTCTAGAGCTTCTCAAATTCTGTGCATTGCAGCTGAGGCGTCTGTGCTGCAGATTTTGCAGCTTCATTCATAAGTAGTGCTCTCCATTAGTCCATTATTCTCTACTCTATGCTGCCACTGCAATTATTGTTTCCTAGGTATTAGAGTTAAACTTTCAACTTGGGCCTACTGATCCATTTATTGCCATTCAATTGTTGCTTTGTAACTGTGTAAGCGGTTCAATGCTTATAAAGCATTCACTGAGTTGGTAAGAACTTCTGTTGCATTTCTCTGTAACACTTTTATGATTGTGGTTCCTAGTTAAGGATTACAGAATTGATGCTGTGCTGCATATTGAACTGTCAGTTGTTGCTTATTTGATCTGCATTGTGAGAAGTTGGAAATAGTGAGTTTCTACTTTGTTGCTACCATCCTACTCTTGGAGTTGTCAACTGACTGGCTGCAACTACTGTCTCAAATCTGGTTTTTAGTGTGTCTAAAAAAAATTCATTGGTTGTTGAAAGACAAAATTGCTCTGTTAGTGCATGTTTCTAGTAGCTGACACGTTACATTTTTGTGCTTACTCTGGGCAGCTGGCTTGTGCTCATAAAATTGCATGCAATAACCTTCATTGCCCAGCTTAATTTGCATTCTGAATGGCTATTGCACTTCTTATTAGGTTTGTGACAAGTGACATAATAATAATAAAAAAAGTGCAATTTCGCACTGGATGTCATTTGGATGTGATCACCTGAATCGGTCTTGCCTCAATTCTGTTAATTGCTGCAGTCTGTGTTCAATAGCAAGTGCATGCTATATCTGGTTTCCTTGTGCTCCAAATGTTATTAAATTTTGGACATTAAATCCATTGACCTATTGTGATAGTTTTCTCACAAACTTGGTGCTTTAAGGTTCTCAGTTTTTCCAAGCATTTGGCCTTGCTGGGTGGCCTTTCCATCATTTGTGGCATTCTGACTTCATGATAGCGCCATTGCTCATTGCCATACTCCGAAATTCGTTGCTAAAATCATTGTTTACTTGGGGCTGGATTTCCAGGTTGCAAATTGTGGACTGAATTGATTCCATTCAGCTAAAGTTGTTGACCTCTGACTCCATAATCTTTGCTTGTCATTTTAGTGTGTTCTATTTGCTGTCTGCTGGAATTCTGAAGTCATTGGTTCTCATGTAGTTCTATACTTGTTGTTACAATCTGAACTTGACCGTTGCACTTGCCATATTTGATATTCTTTTGCACCCTTGAACTTTATGGGTAACTGTGTTACTTGCTGTTGTCACATTGATTTTTTTCCATGTCCCCAGTGAGCTTGTTACCTAGCAATTGCTATTAGCTATTGTTAGCCAGCTATAGGCCTGATTGACTTGTGTCTGAGAAGCATGTTCATCTAATCTAAAGATAAAACCCATCTTATATACTTGTATACTTAACTCATACACGCGTAAATCACATTGAAAATAAGCAATTTCTACTACTAACCCAAACCGGCATTTTATCTATATATGTTATTGTATTTTTGTTCTGTTGACCTGAAATTCTGTTTCCTATACATGTTATATATAAACATAAAATATGATACATAAGTTCATGAAAGGAAAATCTCACATAAATTTATTTGAAATTAAGAAATTTAAAATCAAGTTAATAATTTAACAAATTGTTAATTAGGTCATAAATTCAATTTAAATTTTAGAACGTGGATATAATGACTTTATTGTCACTGCTCTCTTCTTGTCTTTCTAAATATACCAATTTCCTTCTTTGTATCTAATCGCTCTCTCAACAACAACCTCAACTTAGATACGATCAGTAGAGTCTTTATATCACATCTTCTTCTCTCATCCTTGTACAAGAGCAATTTGGTTTGGCCAACTAAATATAAAAATCCCATATTATGATCAAAGTAACTTAAAGAAGTGGCTCTGAGAGCTTCTTGAAGCCTTTATAGATCAAACGCTCAACAACTATTTTGTCTTGTCATTCGATTACTTCATACAATATGGAGGGGAAAAAAAAGCAACTTGGCATTATATCATGAAAGGTGAATTAACCTAAAAATATCATTCAAGATATATGTCGTTTGGCCTCCTTCATGGAGGTTATAAATTCAAGGACAGATTTTTCTTATTGACAAATAGTCCTCCAAAAATTATTTAGGCTTTTTAAAATTGAGGCTAATCTATGGAATTTCTGCTTCCAAAAAAACTTGAAGAGAGACAGATGCTGGTTTGGCATTTGTTGTACATATGATATACTGGTGAAGCTAGCCTTCCATTCTATACAAGATGTTTGGGATCTTCTCTACTGTGGGCAATTAAGTCTTTTTAGGAGGTTTATCTCACTGATACGGGTTTCATAACTATCCATTTAGAGAAAGCCAAAAAAAACAAACGGCTACGCATTCAGCGACTCAAGGCAGAAGCGATGTCATCACATAGGACATTCATGCTCTTAAGCAAACTTGGAATTCATGAAGTTCACATTGTTCCTTCGGCAAATTTGAGTAGGATAGAGAAATATTTTGGGGAGAAAGAAAAATTAGGGAGAAACTTCTAAAAATAGTAAGTTTTTTTATTATTTATGGAAGTTTTGAAATTTAGCATTCATTTTCTTCCTCTTTCTCCCCACTTTTCTTCCCATCCAAACACTCTTAAGTAGATGAAGAGATTGCATGTGAAAGTAAGAGTTAAATGTAGCAACGATGGGATGTGAGACTTAGGATTAAAGTCAAGGTTAAAAAAACTTAATCATTATCCTAATATCATATATACTTATATAATTATATGATAGTATAAATTAAAAATAAGTTAAATAGGCTATGCCTTTAGGCCATATAAAAATAAATTTGACTTATTTATCTAAGAGGCTTAACAATAGGTTTGAGTTTAAACCTAACCTATTTACTAAATAGACTAAGCTAGGCCTAACAAGCTCGCCTATTACTCGTGAAATACTTTGAAATTACATTATAACATTATTTTTAAAAAAAATAATAGGTGTGTGTTTGATAAATATCCTTAATTTTAGTACAATACCTCCAATGCCAAATCGAACTCATGCTTGTTAGATGAAAGTGATACACTCTCAAGTCATCTGATCTCAACAACCAGCCACGAGGTCAGCTGGCGAAGTATGGATGCCATGTCTTTGATGGGTTACATTCGGAACTAGGATATAGATTTAAATATTTAAGGATATTTATAATATAATAATTTTTAAATAGTACTACTATTTTTCATTATTATTTTGCACGATATAATTTTCGAGATAGCTGGCAAAAGATATATAAATGAGATCATAAAATGATTATGATTTCATTGTTTGTTTTTTTTTAAGTAGTTTTATAAAAATGTTTATGAAAATAAATTTTTAAATAAAAAATCGGTTCAGATAGTTGTTTATAAAAAATTATGTTTTTGAAGTGACATGAGAACTGCCTTGTTGGCAGCAATATGGTGTCGAGAGATGACAACTTAAAACATAAGAAATAGAAGGGGGGAAAAAAACGTAATTAAAAACTGTTTTGATTTTTTAGTTGTTAAAATAACTTATATATTGAAAACAATTTTCTAGATGTTGTGAGGATAGTAGATGATGGATACTAGGAGGTAGTGGTAGTGTAATTGTAGTTTAGTTGTATTAGTTGGTTATCAGTGTTGTATCCAAAAAAAAAATTCCTAAACAATTTTTATTACTTTTTATGTTTTAAACAATAAAAAAACTGTTTTTAAAAATATAAACAAACAGTCCCAACATATACTGCCATGCAGGTATGATAAACATGGACACCATCTTGAATTCCAATTGTTGTCCTCGAGGAGTCAAACTTTAATACTCTTTAGTTGTTGCATGCCCTTATATATTCTGTTTTGCAAGATCTGTTGTCACCATTTTAGTTTGGCAATCTATTTATTGAGCTCTCGGATTAATCTTCTGTCTTTTTAGGATCAATGTATACTGTTTCAGATTATGGTTTGATCTAATAAAATAATAAAAGTTGCACATTGGTCCTTAAAGGGCATAAGATTCTTCGAGAGGCTCAATATAAATTGACTGTAAAATAAAATGATGACAGTTAGTCTTGTAAAATAGAAAGGGAAATACTTGGTAGATGTTTAGTAACAACCATCATATATTCATATATATATATATATATAATGGTTTTTATTTAAAAACCGTCATATATAAGTGGCATATAGATGATGTTTCTCATTAGAAAACCATCATATTTGTGGAAATATATATGGCAGTTTTTGAACCGCCACACACAGATACCCACACACACACACACACATATATGACGTTGAAATATATGGCGCTCGGAAACCGCCATATATAGGCAAAAACAACCGTCAAATATAGACAATTCTGTTGTAATGGATATTAGAAATTCTCTTGATTTGTGAATTGAGAATGGAATGTGATTATTTATGATGATTATATTTGTTGAGTATAACTATATCTCATGAGTAATTGATATGAGAGGGAGTGGTGGATGTGGATCTTGATGGGAGATTAATCTTAGAGGAAATAAGAGGGTGAAATTATTGTACAAAAAAGGAAATAAGGTGGTGCACTTCTAGGTGTACACTAGTTAGTGATTATAGTATTTATTTAACCTAAAAACCAATTAAATTTCTAGATTATGAGTTAACCTAGGTCTAATCCACTACAGGTTATTTATCACACTTTTTAGTTGATTTTCTATTTCTTTTCTATTCCAATTGCTAGGCTAATTAATTAACAATTTAACACAAATCCATAGTGCATACCTACAATTAATATACTCATGATTAGCTACTGGAAAATTGATTAAAACACTAGAATTCATCTCATCCACTAGATACAAGAAATTAGAGATTTAGGTAATTCACCACAATATTTTTTACAAAACAATCTCCATGCAATTCCAATTAAGGTTATCATTGCTCAATTAATATACGATTAATTCAGATCATTCCACCTGCAATGCTCCACAGATTTGCATCATGCAATGGTAGCAAGTAAGATCAACCAACTAATCAATCCACTTTCATTCATTCCAGTCTTAAAGCACTTTAATCAAATCAACTATGGATAAGAACTACTCAAAAAACTTTCATAAAATCAGTACAATGAATCCATATCAAACAAAAGTATAACCATGCTCTGCAGAGAATCTCGGCAAAAAATTTGAGCATAAAACAGAAAGGGATGAATTGGATTAACTTGGTTACAATTTGATACAAAAGCTCAAACCATCATGAAATTACATGGAGAAAGCAAAATTAGCTTTGCATTGTGATCTTAGGGGCAGAATCACGCTGAAGAAGTCTCACCGGAGACATTGCCAGAAACTGCATAAGCTCATTGTGATCTCGCTATTCACGGCGTTCCAGCCCTCCAAACCACTCTCAAATCCTTCCTCTCTCACCCATGAATGAGTCTTGGCCAAAAGAATGATCCAGAATGCCTCATAATAGTTTGGGATTGGACTTTTGTTTCACGAGTCACGGGTTTAGAAGCAAGTCATGGTTTCGGGTCACGGGCTCTGGCTACTGGAGAAGATGATGAACAATGATCTGACCGTTAAAATCCAACTGTCACGGTTTAAACACAGGTTGACCTTGGAAGGTGAAGATTAAGGCACGTGTAGGCTTTCCTTTTTAATCTCTGATTATGCGAGATGAGCAGAGAGGATTAGTTCTAGATTATAGAGACTAACGGTTTAGATGCACTCTTCAATTAATGAAACGGTGCATTTTGGTTGGATGATCCAGATTAATCCACGAGTAGGCTTGATCAACGGCTACAGTTGCATCCACTTTTGACTAACCATCTAAAGAATTTTAATTAAATTTTAACCCCGCTGAAATGATAGAGCATGACCCCGCCTCTATTATTCTTAGACTTAGCTTCCGCAATACTTTCTTTGTAACCAGGTCCTTGTTTTAATTACAGAAACACCCCCTGACATTTTTTAACCTTTCTGATTTGGTCTTTCATTTTTCTCCTATTTTCTCTTGAAATAATTCACATAAAATGTAATACCATATTTTCTAAAATCAAATACTAGGAGAAAATGACAATTATGTCCTTTTGAACCATTATTTCATGTTTTCCACATTAATTCCAAATAATCCCAATTTATCCAATTAAATGCAATTTAATCATGATAAACCCAATGAAAGTTCTCCAAAATGCATGGAATTAAATGGTAAAAATATGGTTTATCAGTTCCTCCACACTTACACTTTGTACTCTAGGCAAAGACACAAGCATAAACAATCAAAGCAATGATCAATGACAACATAAGTTATCCAAAATACATAGACATCAATTAGCATATTGAAATGAAATCTCCTATCATAAATCACAATTGAGTCATTTAGCTCGCAATCCCACCACTCAATGCTATGAATAGCTCAAGATTTGGTCAAGTTACCAAGAGAATAACTCTAGGGCTCTTAAGACAAGGGATATGATTTAGGAGTTCTCATTCTCACCAATTAGTTTATATTTGTATTCATTCTTCATGAATTACATCAGCCATAAGCCTAAATTAACCTTACGCTCTCCACCTCACACATGAACAACATGTATCAAGAGGGCTTTGAAGCTTATAATAATGGAAAATGTTCAATGAATGATATGTAATGTAGTGATCCAAGTTAGAATTAACACCCATATATGCTTTCTAACTCAATGTACTATCAATGCAATAGTGCTAACATGTAATGGCTTTTTTACTAACTTGGCCAATTTTATTCTTTCTTTTTCTTTTTATATATATAGATATTATTTTTTTCTTTTATTTTCACACTTTTTTTTTATTTTTCCATTTGTTCCCTTTCTTGCCCTTTATTCTTTTACCTACTTTCACATTGTGTGAAGTAGCTAGGCTATTTTTTTCCCTCTTTCTTTTGTTTTTTTACTTCTTTCTTTTTCATGGCACCAAGTAATGTATACAAAAGAATACATGCAACACATCTAAACTTCCCAATGAGATAGTCCACAATTAAGAATGTCATTCCAACTTGGTTGGTAGAAATGAAAAATGAATGGCTCAAATGGGTAACTAATGGAATGATGTAATGTAATGGCTTGTGTAAGGGATATTAAGATGAACATGAATGCCTCTATCATTTACATGAAAATTCAAGTGTATATAGGACTCAAGTGAAAGATAACTAGGTTCTAGAGAGATGTAAATATATGAGAGTCTCACAATTTTTGAAATAATGTTGAAGGCTCAATCCTCACAATAGGGTCTTCCTAAAGCTATAAAAATGGTAACAAGACCAATTCTTAAGCTACACCTAGTAAAGCTAGTTTCCCAATTTTACTAGATTTATATTTCATGTTAAATTCAAGAAGATAACACCTTTCAACACTAACTTTTATCTAAGAATTTGCAGCAATCATGTTCTCAATAATCATGCACAATTTTTTTTCCTTTTCAAAACAGTCCCTCGAATGCTAAGCATAAGGTGGTGATCATGTTTCAAACACGATGACCTATATGCATGCATAAATCTCTAATGAACATATCCTGACCTATATGCATGCATAAATCTCTAATGAACACATCCTCCCCCACACATAAATTATGCAATGCCCTCATTGCAACCTAGAGAAGCAACAAAATCACAGTAAGGCATACTATATGAATGTACATGGGTAGAGGGATGTAAATCATGCAAAGGCTACATATGGACAATAAAGGACTAAGAGAGATGAAGAGAGAAACTGCACATGTAATGAGCCTAGATGAGCCTCTGTTTATTCCTATTTCTACTTAAATGTCCCTCCCCTACACTTGTTTTATGCAATCAATTCAAAATGAGATCAAATAATGTAAGTCAACAAGTCAAGTGAAGCAAAGAGACAACCTTAGAACGAGATCACTTTAGAGCCTTATAACAGAAATTTTCATCTTTGATGATGAACAACCATTGATCCAAACACAATGTGACAATGAAACCATGATACATAGGTGGTGGCTCTAGATCAATAGGTAATGAGTTCAAGATAAATGGGATATCATGGGTAACATGAAGCCCGAATCATCCCTCTTGCTGCAACAAGATGTTAGAGCAAGACAAAATGTACTCCACTCAAGTCATGGAAGAATATAACAATAAATCTGGAGGAAGATCACAAGAAAGGACTTCATGAGTCCCAATGTGTTCTTTAGCAAGAAAATATGTGTCAAGAGTCAAATAAGGATGAGATGACGAAAAATTCAGAACAGTGGACTCAAGACAACATTGAACGAAGTCAGCATGCATAAAATTCCCCAAGTAATGCATCAAATCACAAGGCAAAACACCCACATCATGCTTATTTTCTACAACAAGAGGCATATAACATTCAAGTTCACAAGAATAATCCTTAAGTTCCAAAGAATTTTGATCAATATCATGGTCATCATTGCCTAAATCAGGAGGCAAATCACATGATAATGGCTCTTAAATACATGGCAAATCATAGGGAGATAATTCAAAGCAAGTAAGAAACAAGTCATCATGCAAAAGAGAATCCAAGTAATCCACATCAGCCACAAAAGCATCATCCACCACTAGAGAACAAGAATTAGCATCAACAAGAGATGAGGAATCATTCATGAGATTGTCAAAGTCAATGCAAGCTAGACATTTAAGCTCAATGGTGCAAGCATCACAGAACAAATGTATATGAGCAGCAGGCAAAAGGCTATCATGATCATGTAAAGGTGAAGGAGGAATAGACTCCAAAAGGGAACCATCAACCTTTGGAATAACCTATAAGCTTGATACATGTTCATTCAAAACAAGTGGACTAGATTGAGGAGGGTTGACAACATTAAGTCCTAGTTGACAAGGAGATTCAACTATAATTTCTTCATCCTCCTCCTCTTCACTTGCATCATAATCAAAGGAAGGAGTTATAGGAGGCTCTACTTCAACAAGTAAAGGTTCCAATTCATTGCACACACTATGAGTCTCACTACTAGCATTAGTGGCTAACTTATCCATGTCATCATGATGACAATTAACACACAATTGATCACTAGTGCATGAACGAGGAAATTAGGACTCACCTACCAACTCATTATGAATATAAGATGAGACAACACTAGGCATACAAGGTGTAGCACTAGGTGTAATACTCACAGAAGAACCTAAACAATCACTAGACATGCTAGGTGACTCAAGCAACATCCTAGGGATAGGCATACTTGGACTAGTTCCCACATTTTGTATTGGATT
>JBAGKO010000011.1:17902008-17916077 GCA_037177275.1 Acacia concinna | reverse complement strand
CATATAAGCAGGGAGTCATACATCTCATCACATAACATGCTTGCTCAACCACAACACAGTAATCAAGCACCCACACATAGCAAACAAGCAAAGCAATATAAGTTAAGGTCAGAGATTCTTGTACCAATTACTCCTCCTCTTGCAGCTGCAATGTCCTTCCCTTTACTTCTGAAACTCTTGGATCACGACTCTAGAATGTTAATACACAAACCACAATGCATAATTATCAATATATGCTACATGACATAACCAAGGACCCTTCCTTCATAAAAACAAGATCCTGGTTTCTTAGATCAATCAGACAACTCCAGAGGTTAATCCCACACAATTTTAACCATTGAATTCAATTGTGATATCCATTCAATCAAAATCACATCCCAACCCCATTAATCCCTCTTGGCAGGAACACCCTCAACAATAGGGCTAAAAATATTTCCTTCAATCCAATGCTTCCACATGTGTTCTTATAACCTATCCTTAGGTAAAACAATATTCTAAACACCATGGAATCATTAGATCAATGAAAATCAAGCTCTAACACACCCTACATGGTTAGGCCAAAACATACATGTCATCCCCACATGATTTCAAGTCAACTCAAGCATACACACGTTGTTTTAGCCTTTTTCAATGATTTAAACCATAAAACAATTTCAAAACATCCTCCCTCATGCTAGGCCAAATTGAGCAGCACCTCCCCCTTCTTGGGAGTGCTTCCAAATGTGGAAAAAGAGGAGAGAAATAAAAGGGAAAAGATGCTAGAACATATCTCTAACTAGTGTAGCTTGAATCGTCTTGAAATTCCAAGTGGAACAGTCAGGTTTTGAAATTTCCAGAGCTTCACTTGAGAGACCAAAGTGCGCAGCCAAAATAGGGTGGGAGAGGGCTGTATTTATAGGCCTTGGTTAAGGCCATGTTTGGCCAGAAGGATAATGCCAAAGGTCAACATAAGTGGCTAGCTTCATTCATATTGGAGCTTGAAACTTTCCAACATATTCTAGATTATTCTGGAAACTTTCATATACTCTATAAAGTAATCAAGGTTGGCACCATTCACTATGGGCCCCAGAGACTTCATTTGGCTCACTTTCATCCGGTAGTTTCTCCCTTATTGGCTAAAATTATTGGGAAAATTCCAGAAAATTCTATACTCATCCAAAAATTCTCAACTTTTTCCAAGGCTCTCTAAATATGCCAATAGGATACCATTAAAATTTCAAGATTTTTGGACATCTATAACTCCCAAAAAACGTTTCTGACTGAAAATGCATTATTCGGTAATTAGCCTATTTCATCACTTTTTGCTGCTATCTTCGAACCTCCTTCTAGGGCTTGAGATAATTTTATAAATTCCCTCACATATTATACTAATTTTCATCAATCCCAATGCAAAACATTGAGGTCCCCATTTCTCTGGAAAAATCAATTTTCAGTCAAAAACCTTGTCAGGCTAAAAATAATTAAAAATATTCAAAAATCCATTGAACATTTTTATGACCTCAAAACCTTATTCTAATGCTCCCAAGCTGTTCTAGTTACTCTCTTATATTTTTTGAGATTTTATGGGAATTTTTGAAGCAACCAAACCTAACTAAAATTCAGCCGCAAACTTTCCCAAATTATTTCTTTTTATAGAAAGGTCCTTCCCTTGATTTCACTTCAATTGTTCTAAAATCTCTCTCCCCCATATAGACTAAGGCCCTTAATGCATCCCAAATACCCCACCTAGGCTAAGACAATATCAAGGTACGACCTCTGGCCTACCCTAACTGCCTTATATAGGCCTAAGAATTTTTGGGATGTTACAACAACCGTGTCTTAGGCATCACTCTACCTGAGCTTCTATAATAAGGTTTAGCTATACCTCGACATTAAGGGCCAGCTCTTTATGAGGAAATATTAGAGAACTATTGATCAAACCATATTTTTATAAGATTTTTCTTACCATATTTAGACAATTAATCACAAATTTTGGATTTAATTGCATTTGTTGTAAGTGATTGTGATTAATTGTGGTTGCAATCAATTAAACTTAAAAAGATTAAAAGTATCTTATATTTCATATTTACCTTAATTGGTTTATTTTTGGACATTAAGATATTAAATATTTGTTACCTTTCTTTTCAGATTAGGAAATTAGGTCAAGAAAATATCAAAGATCTTAAATTGATTCTTGGAAAAAAAATATATAAGCACAATGTCGCAAACCAAAAAGAGGAGACGAACGAGGAGAGAGGAGGAGGAGACCACCACCACCATCACCAAAATTGCCATTTCATTATCACTATCGCACCTCTATCAACTTCTTCTCTCCTCCTCTCTCCTTCCATAGTCTTGTCTTTTCATTCCAGCCGACCTCTTCACCCATAATGGCTACATTCTGTCATTCTTTGCTGACAGAAAATAGCTTCATGTGTGACTAACCTTCTAACTCTTGAGAATTGGTAATTTGGCTTGAGTTCTAGAGCTTCAATGGTGAGTTTTTCTTAATCTTAGTTTCTTCATGAATTTCCTATTGTTATTGTAATTCCTAGATAAGATCAAAGGTAGTTTCTTCCATAGTCTTGTCTTTTCATTCCAGCCGACCTTTTTAATTATTTATTTCCTATTAATTCATTGAGACTATACTTGTTATGTGATTACTAGTTTGTACAGTTAATTTGGGTTAATTTGAGTGTCGCGATTGTGCACTCATATTAGAAGAAGCAATTGCATTAATTTAATCTATTTCACACATCAAGTGGTTTTTTAATAATATTCCTGAGTAATAGCTATGAATGCGACTGTAGGAGTAGCTATTAGAAGTATTAGACGCAACGTGATTACTTGGGGTTATTAATTAAGACTTGATGAATTTTAACTCTCATATTATTAGTGAACTATGAAAGCTATTGAACCAATTTCTTAAGAGATTCATTTAATGCATATTCCTTTCCATTATTATTTGAAAAATACCAAAAATAGTAGCTTTAGGATTTTAATCAAAGTGCATTCTTCTTTTTTAATTATTATTTTGAAAACCCCAAAACCAATTTTTTATTATTTGCATTGCATTTGCATGACATTTAGATTACTTAGGAATTAATAAAAAGCTCCTCGAGAAGAGAGAATAATCATAGGTTTGCCTATACTCAATCCTTAGTCAATTTTTAATTGTGGATCCCAAGGCTAATTATAAAAGTCCTCATCAATATTCATCAAAATTTTAGCAGTAAACAATCAGTTTTTCTTAATAAACTACACTTAAGGGAAATAAAGTTCTTACCTTTTTGCGATTCACTGAAAACTTGCATAGTTTCAAAGAACACCACCAAACAATGTACCCAAAGTATGCCATCTACATACAAATCAACCAACTAGTGCATTCTTAAGGTAGACCATCACAGTAGACATCAGAAGGAGAAGAATCACAACCATTTCAGCAACAAATTAAAAGAGAGGGAAATCAAGGTGGGTATGTAAAAAATGGTGGGAGGTGTTCAAATGAGAGAGCACTTGAGCCGCATACAAAGCAAAAGTATCCTTCCCAGGAAGTTGTATCTCAGGCAAATTAATAGTATGCATTAAAAGAGCATTTTCTATACTAGCAACAACATAAGGCTTAGATTTATTCAAATCATAATCAAAAGATGTAGTGCAAGAGTCAAAGAAGGTGCCATAATCAAAGATATAATAAGGTGAAGACTTGGCTTTAGAGTACTCTATAAACCATTCAAAAGATTGACCAATCTTTGACTCACAACATTTTGTGTGTGTATATATTCACAACAACATCTTCACAATTGCAAGGCATTTTATCATGCAAATAAGTATTTTGAAAACCTTGTGCCTTAGAATTATTACCAAATGAGCAAGTATCCATATTAGAACAATAATGAAAAAGCAAGACACTCAATGTATCAGTGAAAGAGTATATTCAACATGCAATGTTACAATAAAATCAAACAAGCAAAAATCAAAAGCATGGGCAACCAATTGTGTGCTTTTATGTCCAAATCAGCATGCAAAGTGATCCACTTGTGTCCTCAAGTGTGAGAAGGCAGAAACACACAAGAGATAGAGCAAATAAGAAAGAATTTAGCTAAAGAAAGGCCTAGTATTGCAAATGAACCACTTCCAACTTTAATAAAGCCTAGCCTCCCAACTAGTGGCAAAGTAATGCATACTGGCTAGCAATTTGTACCAAACTTGCAAAAACAAGGCCTCTTACAGTAGCTAAGTGAGTTAGCTTCCAAATGCAACACAATTGAGCTCAAAACGCAAAAAATTCAATTTTATATGAATTTTCAAATTAGGCAAGGTCAATTCTAGAATTTGAAAATGTTGCAAGCAAGGCTGAATTTTCAAGCACTTTTCAAGGACTTTCAAGAGTAGCAAGATGTATTAAGATGGCACAATGATTATAGAAATGAATGGTCACAAAATACTAACTCAAGTCAAGGCAATTTAGCACATAATTTCTATGAAATCAAGCTTTCTTCAAAATTCATGATTTTCATTAAATCAAGCCATTCAAATTGCACCAATCAAATCCAAGTGAATTAAAAATCCTATAAAGTCCTATATATGCAAATGAATCCAAAAATAAGTAAATTAGAAGAAAACAAACAAGAAAACTTAAAAACTATTGGTCTTGCTTAACATGACCCAAAGCTTTAGGAAACCAAAGCTCAAAATTTTCTAGGCAAATTAAACTTTTCAAACAATTCCAGCAAGCTTGAGTGTGATAATGTAACTAAAATTTAACTGAACTCTAATCAATTTTAAAGTGTGTAACACTTAGTTCCAGCCACAAATCAAGTTGAAGATGCAACAAAGTAGCAAGCAATGATGCAATCCAATTTCCAACAAAAACATAAACAGATTTGGGCAATTCAAATTGGTATAGCCAAGGGACATGCTCAACAAATCATATTTTCATATCACAATGCAGTGATGAATAATTATGTCCACAACTAAGATTGAAACAGCAAACAGAAAAATTCAATGAAACAATGCACAATTTTCATGATTGAAACTAATTCCACAAAGCATGCAGAATTTTTGTAATTGTTCCAGAACAAGATTACCATAAAGTTGCCAAGCCAATCCAAGAAAGCATTGCAAGTCAATTTTATCTGAAAACAGCAGTGTGCAAGTAGTTTCAATGATGTTTTAAAAGATTCAAGCAGGTGAGTTTCAGATTTTAAATCCAAAACCAAACCAAAGTCCAGCAATGATGAATGTAGATATAAACCAGCATGTAAAATGCAGCAATTTATTAAGTTTAGTGTGTGACTCAGTTTCTTTTTTGGTTATGAAAACCAGCAACTAGGATAAAAATAGTGATTTCAGCTGGTATAACTGAAAATAGCAGCAATTCAGTTTCGCAGCAAAGACAAAAAAAGCTACATCATTCAACAAATGTGATCAGCATCTAAGTCCAGAATTTGACAGCAGAAAATTGCAAGTTCAGCAAAGCATACTAGCAATTTATGGGCCACAGAAAGAGCTTAACTCACAATAAAGAAAATGCTTTCAGAGTTGGGAACACTAAGAGCTAAATGGAAGAGTGTTCTGCTCAAAATTATCCCAACTAAAGTTCAGAAATGTCGTACGGGATGCAATCAAAGAAGAGCATGCAATTTCCAATGATGCTAAGTAATGCACCGCAATTCAGAATTTCAAAAGTTTGAGAATTTCAGAAGTTCCAGCACTTTCACTTATAATTTAATGGTCAAGAAAACAATGCTCATAGCAATATGACCCAAGGTACAGTAAGCTATCTCTTAAAAGAAAGATGCAGCAACAATTGAGCTTACAAGCTCATGCTTCTAACAAATGCAACAAGAAGGCATTTCTAGTACTGTGCTGCTTCTCAGTCAAAACAGTATTGAAGTGGGCTTAGAACCTGCAAAACAAGAAGAACAACTCCCCTCCACCCTTAAGTAGCGTTTAGTCCCCAAGTGAAATACTAAACCAGAAATATGCAACTAAATAGATGGGGGTGTACAGAAGCGCAAGTAGCAACTGAGAATAAATCTGAATTAAGTAAAGCAAGAGCAAAACTCCAAGGTAGCAAGTTGCAGCAAAATACAATATTCAATTCAGAGTAGGTAAGAACAATGCAATGCACAAGAATGGGGAAATTATGGTCAAATCCAGGTTGCAAAGTCCAAAATGCAGCAGTGAAAAACCTTGGAAATGGCCAAAATCAATTCAGAGAACTTGCCTAGGCCAGAACTGGAAGGGTGAGGCAACGAAGAATGGTGGATACGTATAGTGTAAACTATCACTGATCAACATATCAAGTTCAGTCATGCAAAATTCATTGTGCAGTGAAATGATGTTGCAGAATGTGCCTTAAATCTATCAAAGCTAATCCCTAGAATTCAACCTACAATGATCCAGAATCGATTTCACCATTCCAGCACATAGCTAGTCCTCTATGCCAATCCAGAAGCTAGAACCAAATGGGAATTGCCAAGGTACGCTCCAAGGGTTAGAATCCACAACCCGAGTAATGCCAATGAACTAGAAACCACACTGAAATGTTCAGCATAGAACCCCCAAGGTGTCAGCACTCTCCACAGCTGTAATATTAGAAAACCAGAAACTTAAAATGCATCAAAGCTGAACAATTAGCTCATAGCTGAGGGCCTGCAAACTTTAAAATGTGGTTAGGCCTTCAACAAGTAAAGGAATATAGCAAATCAATATAGGTGAACTAAGAGTAAGCATGTGAACACTGTAACAGTTGTAACAAGCAGAATTAAACTGTAAACTTGACCCAACAGACCTGGAATTAGCAATAGACCAGATTGAGACACTGAGTAGTGGCAGTGACAGATAGGCAAATGAATCTTGAGATACAAGAGTAGTGCAAACCAATCAGAATCAGTCAAGTACACCATGGAGTGAAACAACTAGATTGGCAACTGAGTAAGCAACGGAAGAAAGACAAAAATGGAACAACTCAACTACAAACAGACACGAGCTAAAATCTCAAGCAAAATCTACAAATAAAACAAAGTGACCCAAAATATCACAGGAAACAACACTACCACGCTAAACAAATGACACAAAACAGAATCGAATGAAAAAACTCAACAGAAACAGAAAGAGAAGCACCTAAATACTAAGACAAAGGACAGACATGAATTGATAAAAATTGAATTCAAAACAGTCCAAATAAATGCTCCAGAATCCCAAGTAGCAAGCAAATAACTACAATAACAGCAAAGAGCAGTGAGCATGCAACAAAGTGCAACAGTTTTGCAAAACAGGCAGCAATGAGCTCTTGGACATTAAAATGAACCAAAATGGAAAGAGAACCAGTGAAATTGACAAGGAATTGCCACAAATAGAGATAAAACCACAAGACCATTAACACAAAAACTACAAACCAGATGAAACCAAAGAAGTCAAAGCTGGGCAGAAATGGGAAACTAACAAAAATCAATCAAAAACTATAAAAACCTATCCTAAAACTAATCCAAAGGCTACCTAAACACTAGGAAGACTAAGCTCCTCGACAACGGCACCAAAATTGATAAGCCTAGTCATGTAGCTCTCAATAAAACAGGGGATACTGCAATGTAGCGATGCACAACCTTGGTTGATCTTTCAAGGAGCTTGTTTGCCTCTCCTAGGTGTAAGAAACTTAGGAAATTCATTAAGATTAGTTAACGATATTTAGAGAGTGATTTCAGATGGATAAAAGCAAAGACATCAAAGGAAAACATACTGACATACACACATATTCAAAAATAAAACAGAGTCAGAGGCAAAAATTTGCTTGGATTCAGAGGGAAATTGAACAATCAATTGCATTTTTGTGGTGTTCTAGCTTAAATTGTTGTCACAACATAAGTTAGACCGGTTCATCATGATTTAGCTTAGATTTCGTGACTTAGCATGGAGAAAGGATCAGCCAGACGTGAAGGATTCTGGCAACTACCAAGCATCACTATATATTCGGCTTAGCCTTTCATTTAGAGCTCTAATAAGATGAAATTCAGACCACACCTGTTAAGAATGCATGCCACTACCCATCTGAGAAATTTTTACAAGCTAAATCAACTACAAACACAGATTGGAACTCAACATCCAAAAACAGAGTTCAAACAGAAATGTGACTGAAAATGGAACTAAAACATAATGAAACTTGATGTACATTACGATTCTGTGTTAAAATCCTTGCTAGATGTAACATACCAAATTTCTATCACCAAATATCACTTGTATATGGAATAAAATGATGTATTTGGCATAAGCAAGATAGCTGAAATATTTTCTGATTGATTGCTGGAAAGGAGCTGGACGCAGTTAGATTGCCATAAAATTTTGGATGACTAAATGATGTCTAAATCTCATGACATTTTATAGGATGAAATTAGACATCCTAAGCTTTAAATTGATAGGTAAATAAAATTAATTGGATTTATATTCTAAAAGATATGAATTTTTGAAATTTACCCAATAGAATTTACTGATTTCTGGAGTAGTGTTCAGAAATTAATTTTATGGGAATTTTATGATTTCAATTGATCCAAGAAATTATTTTTTACTAAAACTAGACTCAATAAGAAACATTTTAGATTTGGAATCACTTCAATTGAATATGTGTACAATTAAAATCCTTGCATTGGGATATGTGGCAATTTTATAAGTGACTGTTTTGTATGGTTTATTAGATTTAATGTGTGCTTTAAATGTGGAACAGTAAGAATAGGAATGCATTAATGTGGATTAATTTGGATAAATAAGTGTATAAGGGTATCTTAGTTATTTAAACATAATTAAAAGTTAAAATTGTTATTAAAATGCAATAATATGCTTGACCATGATTTGGTGAAATTTTGGTGTAGGTTTGAAGAAGAAATAAGAAGAAAATGGGGATTAAAAGAAAGGAGGACTGAATTGCAAAGAAGAAAACTAGCCCCAGGCATTTCTAGAAATTACGTAAGGACCTAAATATAAAGAAAGTATTGTGAAAGCTAAAAGTGTGAAGAAAGGCAGAGGCTGGGCCACAAAGTGTAATATTTTCGGGGTCAAAATGCAATTAAAAGTCTTCAGAAGAAAGTCAATGGCAAAAGCAACGTCGACTGTCAAATGAGCATACTTTGACTTACGCGAGATGACTGAAGCATATAAAACACGTGTCGCAGTCAGAAGCTGTTGGATCAGAGTGAGTATGAAAGCTGCGTTTCATTAAATAAAGAAGCTGAGTTGATGACATGCAGCACGATCCTGACTGTACATCTCCAAACCAGATTAAATCTCATTCGTCAGATCTCCAACGGCTAGATCCAGTAGAGCAAGCCGGGTCTTCTTTACCCGCCTCTAACCCGAATTTGACCTGCGAAAGTGACCGGTGATCCACGATATTTAACTTCATTTTCCAGATGATTCTGTGGTTCATTCTCATTCTTCTTTGCCCATATCCATTCGTCCACGAGAGAGGGAGAGATTGAGAGTGGTTTCACCATTGGAGAAGACCTGAACCACGAGATCAAATGGAACCACTACAGATTCCAGCGATGGCTCCAACGAGGCTTGTTTTCTGTAATTCTCTCTTTGTGAGCACTATGGAAGGCTAAGTTCTTCTTCTCTATGTAGTTTGAGAGTCGTCTGAGCTATGTTTTGTAATGATGAAGTCCATTTCCTTCTGTAATTTGAGTTTGGCAATTCTTGTAACTTCTGGCGACGATGTTCGCCGGAAAACTAAGAAAACTATGTTGTGATGGATGAATCTGTGATTTGATGGTGTTAAGCTTTGATTTAGAGTAATTCTTGTTTGAGCATGCATAGGTTTAGGATTATGCAATGCTAGAATGAATTAATTAATGGTTGATTGGTTAATTGACTTGGAAAAAGCTTTTTCATATCATTCTTCCACTCCTGTCACTGTTCACTGCAAATTTAGACTTAGAAATGATATTAAATTGATGCAGCAATGATGAATGGCTCTTAAACTACATAGAGATGGTTTCATATTGAGTTTTTTGTGTTAGGTCAATAATTGTGTGATTAAAGTTCAAGTGTGTATAGGTAGGTTTTTCTCATTAAATCCAGTAGTAGATAATGGTTCAATTCAGTATTAATCTCTGTTTTAATTTGTTAATTAACGAGGTTAGCTTAATTGAACTAAGAAGGATAGGAAAATTAATCAAAAAGAGTAATAGATAGTCTAAAGTGGATTCGGCCTAGGTTAATCTTTAATCTAATATTTTAATTGAATAATTAGCTTAAACCTTCAAAACTAAATAATAAACCTACATGAGTCATAGTCTTTGTTCATAACCCCAATAACCAACCTTAAACTTTATTTTTGTGTGTATACAAGTATAACCCTATCAATCCAAAAAAAAAAAAAACGTATAACCCTCAAATCAAACTTTGATTGATATGTATATAATGTTCTAAACTTTGCGTGGAGATAAGTATTGTCCAAAGTTAATTGGATGGAAGTTATTTGCATAATTGTAAGAGTGTAGGGAATTAAAAATTTTCAAAAGTTATGGAGATTATTTGTACTTGGTCTAAAAATCAGGAAGGTTATGTATTCCCTCCGGTTTGTTTTATAAAAGCATGATTAACAAATAACATCGTTTAAGAAATCAATTAAGATTAGTTAGAACTAATAAATTTGTGGGAAATGGTTTTTTCCCTCAAGTATGCCCTTTGTTTATAAGGGGATAGTAATGGAGAGAGAAAAAGTACTAACGAGAGAAAGTATAAAAAAGAATGTAGTGCTTGAAAAAGATGATAAGAGATAATAGAATTAATTAAGGGGTAAAAATTGTAAAAATGCATTAAATGCTCATACAACTCTCAGTTAATCTTATGAAAAAGATTAAAGTAATAATCTAAATTTTAGTCTCTTACACAAACAGCCAAAGGAAAAATATAATTCATTAATTTATTAAAACCAGTGGCAGTGGAGTAATCGTTAGTGCACTATGAACGTTCTAGTGGGTGGCCCTCTCTTGTAAAGTACACATACATGATGAAGATAATATAAATAATAATGAGTGATAATTAATTAAATAAGGATCGGAAAGTAGTCATTTCACTTTCTTAGGCTCTTAGCTTCTCTTATGAGTTTCCCACACAATGGATAAAATCCGCCATAAAGAGTTATGGTGTATGATTGACATATAATTTATATGACCCTGCAATAATTAAATGGAACTAATTATATATTTAGGAACCAATGAACAATCCATCAATTTCCTTTCCTTAGCTTCTTTATACAACAAATTTTAAATAAGTTAAGTTTTTGGGCTGTTTGAATTTGAAGCGAAAGTGGTGGGAGAAAAAAGTTTGAGTTGGATTTAAAAATTTTTGGAGGAGTTACAAAATTTTAATAAAAAAAATAAAAGATAACAAACTAAAAAAATAATTAAACACTTTTAACCTCACTTCTATAATTTTCTTAAATCCAACTAATAAAAAATTTTCCATACCACCCTCTTCCCTTCTTTAAAAATTACTCGTATAAAAAAAGTGCAGTAAAAACCCATCATATCATCATGTATAACTCAAAAAGTTCTTATGAAAATACTTATATTATCATCTTATAGAGTAGGAATCTTACTTTTATTAAATAGACTACATTTTTGTTTTTATTAGTTTCGTCCAACTATATTATAGATTAATTTGTTTGCCAGTTCTTATTAAGATCAGTTTCTGATTATGCTTGATAAAATTTAAAAGTCTCCCAGTACTTTTATCTTTTCAAAATTATTTTGCAAAATAGGGAGACGAAATAACCCCAAAAAAAATTTCGTTGAGAAATATAGGAACAAAATAATTAAAAAAGAAAAAAAGAAAGAAATTTCAGTTGATCAACCATTTTATGCCTCCATTAATTTTTTTAAAAAAATTTTTTATGTAAGATACAGATGCCATTCTCATCCTAATTATAAATCCAAATTACTTCACATACTAATTAGAATTAGTTAATTCACTTATTATGAACTAAAAATTTTTACCCTCCTTTATGAATGGTGTTTAAGAGTCAACATGAATATTTTCTCCGGCCCATAATATAAGTCGCTTCAATTATAAGAATGCCTTGGTACAATTTAAGTCATTTTGAGAGCAATTAATTATATTCTAATTTGTCAAATTTATCCAGGTAGTTAATGTTTATAGATGAGTCATTGTATTTTTCTTTCTCCTTTAAAACCTCATTTAATATGAGTAATGCTGAATCTTTTTATTTTAAAGCAAATTTAATGAGTTAACTATTATTTTTTAATTCTGATGAATTAGTTAAAGTGATTTATACTGTGCACTAGAGGGAATAAATTCATTTTTGTATTACTCTCTCATATCCTTTTTATAAGACATTTATCTCTTTTGGGTTCAAATCTTAATGTAAGCAACTTTATTTTATTGTCTCAAAATTTAAACTACATTTTCTTTTTTTCTCATATTATGTAGATACATTTATATTAATTATCCTCCAATCACCGCAAATTCTTTCTCATATTTTTCTCTAATATATTTTCTATTCATTCTCTCTATCCCCTCTATTCCTTTTTTTTTATAAATAGGGGCATATTTAAAAAATACATGATATTTTTTATAAATGTATTGTTTTTAACTAATCTTAACCATTAGTTTGTTTTCCAAAGAATAAAGTTACTTATCAAAAGAATAAGAGAGAATACGATTAATAGAGGCGAAATTGTGACAATATCATTTATTACCCTAAAAATGAACTTAGAATAAATATCATTTTTTGTCACAATAAACTTATAAATAGGAACAAAAGAGTGGTAAGAATAAAATTAAAGTAGAATGATTTTTTCAAGACTGAGAGCATTCATTGAAAGCAACAACAATAAAATATGGGAGCGTGATTTGCGGTGTTCTTTAACAAAAAAAAAATGCTAGTTTGGCGATGTGATTACCATGATAATGATTAGCATTTGTAGGTTGAAGTGACATTAGTGTTTCTTAACAAAGAATAAAGGGAAAGTAATAGTTTAATACCTTAAAAAGGCAATAATTACAATTAAAGACAAAAGTTTTCGAAACGTTATAGAATGAAGGGCCTAAAAAAAAGATTGGACAGATGAAAAAATCATTTTTTTTCCTCCTTTTCTTTACTTTCCTTGCCTTCCTCCAATAGATATTATGCAATTCACACTTTACAACCAAAAACAATTTCTACAATAGATGTTTTTGACAATTTACATCGATTATCCTTTAGAAATGAACTGGCGTAGAAAAGTGATTTTACATTAATAAAAAAATTATCTATAAAATTCTTATTGAATTAAAACTATTAAACAACTTTTTTTAAGATTTTTTATTGATATCGTTACATATTACATACATTTCATAACTTACGGGCATATAACTTACTTTATAATCATTTAATCAATTTTTTAAGTATTGATCCTAAGACGCTTATATATCCCATTGTGTTCAAAGTGTTATATTCATATAAAAGTACAAGACTTTCTCAAAGCTAAGGACTTAAGTATATTTAGCATGCTACACTAACGGTTAAAGAACATAAAGACGAAGAGAGGATGATCCAATAAGAGCTTAAAGGAATGAAGACTTAATTAGAAGCTAGGATGCATTAAGGAATTCTTAATTTACTTGGGTATAATTCTTATAGAATAGAATCTTTATGTTAAAATAATGATGGGTTTAGATATATCATTATTGTCTCAAGTTATTCAAATCAAAACATACATTTTAGCTTTAAAAGAAAAGGTGAGATATAGTTGTTTGAATTTATAGTCTTGACCTTTGGTCATTTATCATATCATATCTTATCTGACATTGGTTTATCCTATTTGAAACGACACCTTCTTTTGGTTTAATAAATGGCCCCCTCCTTGAATCTCTTGTTCAATACAGTTCAAAAAATGATATTCTTCATTAAAGTTAATGATGAAGGAGGAAAGTTAGTCTTCTATTCCTATCAATAATTCTAAGCTAATTATAGTATAGTTCTAACTTAGGTCATTCTTTTCAAAGAATCTATGTTAGTTCCTAGGTAAACTAGTGTGTAAATTAACAATTTAATTAGGAGGTTGAAGTGTAGGATTCATCTATCT